>VUQG01005910.1:14832-45627 GCA_015106755.1 Etia nguti | reverse complement strand
CAACTTCAGTAACCCTACAAAAGTCACTGCTGTTTAGTTTTCTGTCTTCATTCATGTTGGAAGTGATAGCAGAGCTGTACGTTTAAATTTTTTCAGAAATCTCTCAGTCAGAACATGGTATAACATGTTTAGGTGGAAACTAGCGAGCTAACTTCCTGCTAACTTCTAACTCCGTTAAATTTAATAAATTCTTTTTCATGGATGCCTGGATGTTAAACTTAATTGTTACACCTGGTAAAGCAGCAACGCTGATCATTTTATTAAAGATGAAAGAATGTAGACAGTTTTTAACTCTCAGTGATGCCGCAGTGTTCGTTTGACTTTGGGACCTGAAGCGGACGGAGTTTTGGACCCAGATTACTCCGCGAGGCTCCTGACTACGGTAGCTGTAATGCTCCGACAATCCATCAAGCGGTGCGGCTTCGTAGCTTACCAAAGTCGTACTAAAACATTTTTTGACAGATTTTTGAGTGCCGTGTACCACATAAAATCGGTTTGAGGCCAGTAAGCACAACCAGAATTCATACATAAGGCGCACCGGATTATATCATATATATATATCATATATATACATATATATCATTATTTCTACATCACTTCCTCCTGTGCACAGTTATTGCATCCATCACCAGTCAGGTAACACCCCGCCCCCTTTTTTAGCAACAAAAACCAAAATGTATAGGGTGATACAACCACTGAGAGTGGCAGGGCATAGTCACTGAAGACTGTGGAGGACAAGATGAAAAGGGAGCACCACATCCTGCACTGATTACACTTTAATCTTCCTGTTATGTTTATGCTGAGGACCCATCAGGACTTATTGTCATTAGACTAGGAAAGAAAAGCGAGAAAATGAGTCCCAGTCCATCTCAAAAAGTAGAGAAAGTGGCTGGATCACCACGTATTTCACTGTTTCTTATTTTTCTATCTAGCATGGCCCACAAGTGATCTGATTGTTAGGAAACACTGTAAAATAAAGACCACGAAGGCCTCGGTGTAATCATCACATAGTTTTAATGAAGAGCGAAAGAAGCCGACACGATACTGTCACTGGGTGAAGAGCAAGATGATTTTACCAACAGCAAAGCTGTGTCATTGAAAAAGAAAAAAGGGAAAGTGTCTGTTTGGAGGTGAGCAGCTAAACACAGTTCACAAAGTTCTTGAGATATTTTGACATTTTGAGATTATGTTAAACCCATGATGGATTTCTTTTTCAAAAGAGAGAAAAGTTTCCCTTAATTCACCAGACCAGAAAAAAATGATTATGCTGTCATGCTGCAGATTAATCTTAAGGCCCTGTGAAGGTTCCCATCCCCCATTTAGTTAGGATATAGTTTCAGTCAGGATATAAGAAGGAAATGCTCAACGTACCAGCTGCATGACTTTAAAACTGAACCCCTGCTTACTGCTTTGCAGCATTGCAGCAACAAACTGCTCCTCTCTTTCTTTCTAATTCAGATAATTCCCATCATCACATAGTTCTTTCACGATGAAGAAACCCATTACCTGTATCTTTTTCCACCAGGCTATATTTAGCAGGTGTGATTTACTGAGCTTTTACTTATAATGCAAGAATCCCTTTAAGTAAGAGAGGAATCCCTCTTCTACTTAAAGGGATTCCACTTTGTGTGATGATAGAAACTAATCTGTGTGTGTATGTGTGTGGGCACACACACACACACACACACACACACATGGATGAGGACATCTCAGCTGCTGTACTGCAAAGCCCGGATTCATGTTCGCCAATAAGCAGCACTGATATGCAGCTTGGGCCGCAACACAAACTAGGGGATTTGTAGCTCATTAGTAGCCCAGTCATACGCAAACATACAGTGCCCTGTATCTCCTGCAGGAAATGACTTGTTGACATCGTGATTCTGAAGACTGCATCTTTAGCTTTTAGCTCTCCCTATGGATAATGGACGCTAATGAGGTGAGACAGACAGAAACAAGGAGTCAGAGTGAGACAAGAAGACAGACACAGCATATGAGAGGAAAAACAGAGAGAGAGAGAAGACTGCAAAAAAAAATCCATTAGCTGTGCAAAAGAAAAAGAGGCACTGGATAAATTAGCCACAGAGACAATTAGGAGCATTTGAATGAAACGAGAACACCCTGTGAGCACATAATGAGATTACAATGTGGAAAGAACATTCATGATTATTTTGAATCCACCAGAGAGCTCTTATCCCCGTAGATTCAAAATCGTGTGTACCTCTCAGTAATAAAGTACTAGACATGCTGTCTATGCACACTTGTTTAGTCTAAACAACAAAGGCAGAGATGATAAGAGAAGAATAGAATTTAAAATAATACCTACTCGTTATTCAGCTCCTGGGCTCATAAAGCTGAAAAATATAATGCAGTGTTTTTAGCAAATTCTTAATTGCCAGGCTGGCAAAGTGGGCAAATGCCCCAAGGTCATAAAGCCCCCACAAGTTTCCAAAATGAGCAAAATGTTGCTAGGTCAAATTTTCTGAAACCTTTTTCTCTAAACTAAACACAAAATCCAGTTTTCAAACTATATTCACAAAACCACCAACACTTCTGGCAAAACCTCACAAACCCATCAAAACTGCTTCATCTGCGTTCATTACCACACACTGCTTTTTAGATCACACCAGCAACCACTCCAAATATTAACACTACTGAGCATTTAGTACAGTGAAACATTCAAAACACAGCGATCAGAACATGCAACTCAAGCCTTTCCCACCTCATCTTGCTGTTTTGTAGTTCAACAAAAATGACAAAAATACGAAAACAGAAACAGAGTTTGTGAGTTTTTCAGAGTGATGCACTGAAACATAAACATACAGCAAAGATTCAAGATTTTGGTGGCAACAGAGGTCCAGCCAACTTTGTCTTTCCTTGTTCACATAAAAATTATTCCATTAGTGAAACATACACCAAACATTTGTTTTCTGTGTTCTGTACTTCTCATCTGGCTTTGACTTTCTCCCTTTTAACAGAAAGAAACCTCCAGCAGAACCAGGCTCAGGGAGAGGCAGCCATCTGCTGAGACCGGTTTGGGGTGAGGGGAGTAAGACGGGACTTAAAACACTATAATTTACCATTTACCAATGTGAAAGTGACCATTTCACATTTTTCTCATCCAACATAATCACAAGACTCAACTGAAAATACTATGATTTGTTCACAAAAGTATGCCATTTTTGTATATTCTTCATCCAACACAATTAGACATAAACATTCACAGCCACTTCATTAGATGCAGATCTTGCTAGTACTGGTTGGAGCTCTTTTACCTTCCTAATTCTGTAATTCTTTGTGGCACAGATTCAACCAGAGGCTGGAAACATTCCTCAGAGATTTTGGTCCATGTTGACATGATAGCGCCACGCAGGAGCTGCACATCCATAATGTGAATCTCTTGTTCCATCACATCAGTGCTGTATTGGATTGAGATCTGATGACTCTGGAGGCCAGTTGGAATGATTTTAACTTTGCGACATCCTGCTGGAAGCAGCCATCAAAGGATGGGCTACACTGGGTCATAAAGGGATGGACATGGTCAGCAACAATATTTGGGTGGGCTGTGACAATGCTCAGTTGGGACCCAAAGTTGTTACCTCCTTAAACTATTAATACAAGACATGAAAGATCTGTACTTTCATGTTCAATCCACCAAATTCTGCACTAATCATCTGAATGTGGCAGCAGAAATTGGGACTCATCAGATCTGGCAACATTTTTGCACTCTTCTGTTGTCCAGTTCTGTTGGCAAACCTGTGCAAATTTCTTGCACAGTTTCTTGTTTTTAGCCAACAGGAGTAGCACCAGTTGCAGTCTTCTACTGCTGTAGCCCATCTGCTAGAACAGCGGTCCCCAACCCCGGAGTCGTTTGGTACCGGGCTGTGAGAGTTGAGGCTCGGGTGTGAAATATATGGTTTTCAGGGTTTTTATTGGTTTTTAGCATCATTTTTTAAATCGTTTTTATCGTTAACTCGGTTTCCCTGGGTCTTTTCCGGTGTGTTATGAATAAATCTTCTTCTTTTTGGAACCGGTACTGGTTTTATTTTTTTGTATTTATCCGCAACACCTTAAAGGCATAAACCGGTCTGTGGCGCAAAAAAGGTTGGGGACCGCTGTGCTAGAAGCTTTGGCATGTTGTGTGTTAAGAGGGGCTCTTCTGTAACACGTTAGTGTTGCCTTCCTATAATCTTGAAGGAGTCTAGACATTGTCTTCTAACCTTTGACATTAACAAAGCATTTTCACCCAGCTCCAGATGTTTTTACCTTTTACCTGTTTTTATCAAGTTATTTTTTCTGAGATACTTAAACTAGCCCATCTGCCACATTCAAAGTCTCTTAAATCCTCTTTCCTAACCTTTCTGATACACTGTTCAAACAACACTGAGTTGGTTTAGAGATGAGAGTTAGAGCTTTATCTGTTCAGACTTAATATGCTCATGACAAACTCATCAGGGAAGTCTTTACTGACGCGACAGATCAGGTGAGGAGTGAGTTTGCTTTACGTTTGCTGGTAACTAGAAACACTGATGAAGGTTTAAGATATATCTGGATTGAACTGGCGTTTCAGACTTAAAGTCTATGTCCATTTCCAGTGTTTGATGCTGAGACTGCAACCTTAAAATATAAATAGGCTATAAAAAATGTAAGCAACAGATCAGCCATTGTAGTAGTAGGAGGATTTGGTTCAGTGTCTTTTGAATAAGTTTCTATTCAGAGTGAAAGCAGCTTAGCATGCACCCAACACAAACAGCTGGTTTCATTCATACTAGGTTAAGCATAATACTTAATAATAATATTAATAATGCATAACAAAATAGTCAAGGTTGCTGCTCTTTAAGCTAAAACACCTTCTTGTTTCCCACAAAGCAAATCCTTAATCAATTAATCCCAAATTATGATGATGTCACTTCCTCTAACCTTTCATTTTTACAGTACAGTAGTGGTAACATTTATGTGTAAAATCTATAGAATGGACCTTTAAGTTTTGTTTGACTTCACTCATAAAGTTTAGGCTTCTATGTCCTCAACACTACTGTACAATAGGGGCTTCATCAAACATACATGCCATCGCGTCTCTTACTCCTTGGACTTCTGAAAATATAATGGATTAATATACATATTATATGACTTTTTGTAAATGGAGCTGAGAGTGGTTACACAATACTACAGTGTGCTTCTTCCTTTTCATCAGCGTTGCTATTTTTAAACAGCTCTATGAATAAACAGCCTTCAGTGAGTCTCTCTAAAGGACACAGCTCGGGGTCACACGTTATGTCGGTGTGTTCGTTTGTTAAGCACCATCCAAAGCTCAAGGTGTCTGAATCACACTGCAACAGGAACAACCGGGTTTAGCCGAGGGAATCTGATCGGGAAGTAGAGATTTACAGGTTATCCATGCTTCGGGGAATTCTATGTATTCGACAAGCATCAAACTCAACCTGCTGAATTTGAATTTGGTTTTTATCGAACATTAGAGGAAGACAAAACTGACATATAAAAATATGAATACTAGCAGAAGTAGAATAGAAGATTAGTAATATGTTTTTTCCCCCCCTTTTTTGTGCTTGTTCTACTCGACGGGGAATCCTGCGGCATTATGTAACACAGCTCAGTGTGGTTCAAGGCTTCGTACAAAGAATTGAGCATGGTGTGTAAAAAATTCAGGCCAGAAGAGGAATGCTTTGTCAGCACGCTCAAGAGAGAGAGAGAGAGAATAGCATTTAGAAAGGATTAAAGACTAATTTCTTAAACGTTTACTCTCACAGCAAATGATTCTTCACACAAACCCTTTTCAACGCAGGAAACTGAAGCTGCCCAGTCTACATGTCTAGAAAATACTCGTATTTCATTTCATGCCAAAATGGTTTAACTATCAGTACATGAGTGAGAATAACAACAATAAGAGCATCCTTTTTTGTTGTGTATGATGTTAGGGTTGTGATATTAAGTAATCTCAAAGAAATCTACACTGTAAAACAGAAAATGTACAGTAAAATTACAAAAAATTGTGGTTTTCTGGTCATTTTCTACGAGGACATTATCTGTTTTCCCTCTCACCCTATTCCTAGCACCCTTTTCTGTCACACCAGCCTTCTCCATGTCCTTCTTCACTACATCCTTGAATCTTTTCTGCAGTCTTCCTCTTTTCCTCCTGCTCAGCAGCTTCAACATCCTTTGTCCATTATATCCACTATCCCTCCTCTCTGATTTTGCTCCCACCTTCCGCCCAGCGTGAGCTGTCCTTCTAGTATACTCATTTCTAATCTGATCCGTCGTGGTCATTCCCGATGAAGCATCTTACACTGTTCCACCTCCAGCTCTGCCTCCTGTCTTTTTGTCAGCTATCGAGACTCAATTCATTAAAAAAAAAAAAAAAAGCACCAGTTTAGCTCACCTGGTTGAGTAAGTGATGTAAGGCTCAGCGCAACAGCCTGGGTTTGATTATGCCCCAAGGCCCTTTGCTGCGTGTCTTCCAACTTTCCTGTCTTAAAACTCTTTTCAGTCCTACCAAACAAAGCCAAAAATGCTCCCAAAAGTAATGTTTAAAAATATACACTGGCCATGTTTTTCCCTTTATGCTTACCTAGAAATATACTCCAGAATATCTACAATATATCTTATATTCTAACCACAAGTTCTCACAGCTTGACTGAAAAAACGGTCAGGATTAAATACTGCTGTTTTTCTCTGTCTGGTAGGAGACAGGCAGTTAGATTGTTGATGCTTTCAGCCCTTTCTCAGCATCAGCTCCAGGACATTATTTAGTTTAATTGAATTGAATTGAATTTATTTAATTTACACACTTTAATTCATGGAGATAAAACGTGGAGAGTGTTTTGGCATCTGTGAATCACAGCTGGCTCGGGCATATATAAATGCAGCTTTTTCTATTGAAAGGTAGTCAAAGGCATATGGAGTGATTCTGTCCAGTATTTCATTTTTTTCTTTTATTCATGAGGAAGGATATCCCTTGATATCCTCCGTTATTACATGCAATTTCGAGATATTTAGATGTCATGAATGCACAAAAATAGATATTTACTGCACCAGCACTGAGATAAACCTACCTTCTGCCCTGCCAACAGTTTGATCAAAGTTCAGCTTCTGATGGCAAATCTTACCACTGCTACCAGAACAATTTAGCTTTCCTGCTAAAGGACACTTCAGCAGGGAGCACTGTAACTGTAAAGAGGACTGGATAACTCCTGTTTATTTTTGAGGGCGGTTCAGTACAGTGCTGCACAGTTTAGGCCAGTTGGTCTGCTGAGGCTGATTACGCAAGCTGATAGATAATCTAACAGGGTCAGATAAGACTCTGGATAGAGTCCAGAGCGTGATGATAACAGCTCACCATTACAACCACAACACAGCTAATAAGTCAGGGCTGGTAATATTTATGTAGTATTTTAATACACACACACACACACACACACACACACACACACACACACACACACACACACACACACACGTTTCTGTGTGAAGTCAGTGACATAATACATTCAAAAATTCAAATATTTATCCATTAGCTTCTCACCTCAAAATCAACCTGACTAGAAAAACTAGAAAACACACACACACACACACACACACGCACACACACACACACACGTGGTTTTCTGCAAGTTGTAATCACTTATTCTTCTTTCTGTCAGTGGTAAAGACGGTCCTGCTGAGCTCTGCAACAATTCCACTTCCTTCCTGTTCGCGGTTACCATGGTAACAGTCAAGGAGAACTCTGTTATCATCAGATGGATCGGACTGCAGAAATTATTTTTATCTCCACTTCCCCATCGCTCTGCCTCATGCAGCCAGGGGACTGAGTGTCCTCGCAGGTTTCACGCTACAGCTGGAGTGTGCAGACATTTCTAAGAATGTGAGATGAGTTAAAACAAGATAAGAACAGAAAAAACAATCAGCAGATCAACGCTGGCAAAGAGTGTCAGTGCCTATTAAAGCTTCTGACACCCACAAACAAACAGCTGCTGTACACAAGTAGAAAATCTGATCTGAGCTCTAAGTTCAAGTGGCAAGGAAGAGTTTGTTAGACGTCATGTCTTAATTAGTTCATGTAATGTTGCATCAAACACTGATCGGTAGTTGCAATGAATCTCTGTAGTTCTGTTTTTTGTGATGGATTTGAACTTAGAGTGACAATAAGAAAAATGATAGCTCAGATCTTATAGTTTGTAAAAATGTTATATAAGTAAACTGACCCATTGTTATCAAATAGCATCATAAGACCAAACCCACAATACACTGATCCCCTTAACCCTTTAAAGCCCGAAATATAAAATGATTGCCAGAAAATGATCATTTTACTGTTATTATTTATTATTATTTTGGGGTTTTCAGGGGAAAAAACCACTGATGATGTAGAAGTTTCAGAGAATTCACAAAAAAACTTCACGTATCAAATATGATACGCTAGACGTTAAGGGGTTAAAGTCTCTGCTGTTTATCCAAAGCCTGACATTGCTTTGGCAAATTGTCGTCCGAAACCCTGTTTTACACAGCAGTCTGTGAGACACATGATTGCTTTTGTTAGCTTGTTCAATTATCACCTCATAAATGAGCATTGCAATTCATTTTAGTTGAACTCACGTCTAGCAAAAGAGGGCACATCCTGTTCTTTATAGGTCAGGGGAAGAAGACGACAAAGTCAGTGACTGAAAAAAATGACGATGATGCTCAGTAGGATCTGGAGTATTTTGAGTACATGAACTGCTTTGAACAAACACTTTGTTGATTTCAATATAATTCTAGGAATAAGGATTAGAATTAAAATTCCACTTTAGAATTCCACTCCTGGTTTATTGGGTGACACCTGTGGTTATTTGTGGTTGCAGGGTGTGTTTTTATAAATTTCAGATCCCAGTTTCTCACAGAAATATCATGTGACTTGACTACTGGGGGCACGAAGTAAGACTTAAGAGGCCATTCTGCTGGAAATGTGTCAGAAAAGGAGGAACTCTGATATTGGGGTCATGTTCAGCCGCAGTAAAACATAAAAGACACTTTATTTCAACTTTGCTGCTTTGTACAGACGGTTATCGTTGTGCATTGTGTTCTTTGCTGGGGTAACACTTATGACACACACAGAAAAAGGAGAGGAAATGTACCCAGACTCCTTTTTCATAACATTTAAGGAAACACGTCCTTTCTAGAAATGGCACCCCTGTTTATGGTGTAGCTGCACAAATCACTGGTGAAACATTCTCCTTTAAAAAAGGCTAACAATTTAATTTGTCCATGTTTGATGGTTTCCTCTAAATGTCTCTATGGTTAACAATAAAAACTATTCATGTATAGTGGCTCATACAGAGTAAAAATTCAGTTATTGCTGAAAAAATGCCAAATTGTATTAAAACGGTTTCTTAACATGACTCTTGATTAAAACTACACGTCTTACTGCATACAAATCAAGCTGTTATTTCAAATGTAGTCTTCTCTGAAGCTGTCTGGTGCCTGTCTGCATCAGGCAATCATTTCTAATATAACCATTTGTCATGGAGGAGCAGCTGGGGTGAAAGATGAGTGCTGAGTGCTGGGTCCAGGGCCAGCGTGGTGCTCCTGAGACGATCAGAAAATTTAAAGGAGTCGAGGTGCTAATGGTCTGTTAATCCGTCCGAGGAGCCCACAGCAGCATTTCAGTCTCCGTGTATGAATGTCAGAGAGGGGGTCGTGCCTAATCACTGATGATTTGATATGTGCACACTTGTATGCTGACAAATCAGTGGTTTCATGTAGTTTCAAATTTTGATACCACAAGAGGGGTTTAATATTAACAGTATGTAAAGGGGATTGCTTGGCGTATCAACATGTGATTGAAGTCTGAAGTGTCCAAGAAGTTAAGCTGTTATTCGGTAAAGTTTACAAACACAAAAGCACGTGTAAAGAAAGACACATAACAGAAAAGCTCTGGATAGAGATGATAAAACGGCAAAGCAAACATCACAAGGAAAGGTTGGGACTATACGGTGAAGAAGTATTCGCCCCCTTCCCGATGTCTTAGAGTCCGGCATATTTGTCACACTTACATGTTTCAGATCATAAAATTTTAATATTGCACAAAAACAACTCAAGTAAATAGAAACTGCAGTTTTTAAATGATGATTTCATTTGTTAAGGGAAAAAAGCTAAACCAAGCCCACATGGCCCTATGGGAAAAAGCTATTGTCCTGTAAACCTATTAACTGGTCGTGCCACCCTTAGCAGCAAAACCTGCAATCCAGTGTTTGTGATAAGTGACAATGGGTCTTTCACATCAATGTGGAGGGATTTCTAAAAAAAATGTTTTAATTGAAACAATTAAAACAATTTTTAATTGAATCGTTTTTGAGCATGACTGGTTTGTTTAAGGTCATGCCCAAGCATCTACATCTCAGTATAGTTCAGACTTTGACTAGACCACTCCAAAGGGTTTCATATTTTTTGAGCCATTCAGAGGTAGATTTTTACATCATTCTCCTCCATAAGTCGAAGTTGCTTTAGCTTCAGTTCACAAACTGATGGACAGAAATTCCCCTTCAGAATTTTCTGGTAGAATTCCCGAAGAAGCAGCAAAGCATTCCCAGACCATCATGCTACCACCACCATGTTTGGCTGATGGTATGACGTTTTTTTTTATGAAATGCTTTGTTAGTTTTATGCCAGATGTAAGGGGACTAGAAACTTATTTTGTACCATTAGCCCGCAGAATATTTTATCAAAAGTCTTGGACATCATCAGAAGGCTTTTTTTTGTTTTGGAAAATGTGGGGTGAGCCTTTGTGTTCTTTTTGGTCGGCAGTGGATTTTAGAGCCATTTGTGCTCAGTCTTTTTCTTATCATTGAATCATGAACGGCAACCGTAACTGAGACAAGTGAGTTCTTCAGGTGTTATTCTGAGTTCTTATGTGACCTCCTGGATGAGTCGTTGATGCGCTCTTGGAGTAATTTGGGTAGGCCAGAAAATTTAGGAAGGTTCACTACTGTTCTGCTTTTTCTTCATTTGTGGATAATGGCTCTCACCGTGGTTCGCTGGAGTCCCAAAGTCTTAGAAATGACTGTGCAACACTCTCCAGATTGGCGGATGGCTTTTAGCCTGCTTGATTTTGTCAGACAGGTTTTATTTCAGGGACTTACTGATTCATCAGCAATAATCAGGCCTGGATGTGTCTAGTGAAACTGCACTCTGTTTTCCAAAACATGTGGTTAATCACAGTTAATTCATGATTTATCAGGAGTGGCAATTAGATTTTCACACAAGGCCAGATAGGTTGGGATAACTTTTTTCAGCTGAAATCATCATTTTAAAAATGCATTGTATTTACATGCTATCTTCTTTTAATTTTAGAATTCGTTTGACAACCTGAAACATTTAATTGTGACAAATATTAAAAATAATAAAAATTCAGGAAGGGAGAAAATACTTTTCATGACAATGTATAACACCGTGCAGACACAGTCTGGCAAAAACAAACATAGAGGGCTAGAGTTTTGTGATCATGATTATGTAAGTGGAAGTAGGTGAGAAGGGAAGTGCAGGAATGCTGAAAAGGAGTGTCAGGATCTGAAACGGTAGGTGAAAGAGCAGGATAACTAAATGAATGTCAACAAGACTTTAACAACAACAACAAAACCTAAAAAAGGTGCTCATGTCAAACTGCAAACATTATCCCACATTAGCCTACACCAGCTGATGCAAGCCACTCTGAAACCCACTTCCATCCAAGCTCCCACTTTTCATGCTGTTTCTGATGTAATCAGTGTGATGTTAAGCACCTCTCAGTAACACCTACCAGGTCTTGTTACTTGCTTTTCCTACTTTAAGCTTTCCATGTATAGACATGGAAGAGGAGGAAGGTCCCAGAACAGACCCATACTGCCAAACAAAAACTTACTTACATGGAAATGGCAATGGTATTTGATTAAGGTGGTCTGGAGTTATTATAGAGTACCATTCAAGATGTTCTTATCAAGAACTGTGATTACTTCCCATGAGCAATTGCTAAAGGCAATTACATTTAGTAATTCTGCAGTGAAAGTGAAACATTACCATAAATTACAGCCTTAGGAATGACCTGAAAGCAGACTAAATTTCATTACAGCTGTTCTTACATGTATTTAATAATCTGTAACTTGAACAAATACGCAGTCAGACATAAATATATAGTATATGATTTCAAAGTACAAATAATACACTTTCAGGCACTTTTGCAGACAGTTTAACCTTTACTGTAAGGAAAAGTCTTAAGAGTCTAAATTTGTATGCACGCACACATACTACATGTTTAATTGTTCTTGTAATTGCTCGCCTAAAACACTCATTTGTGTTTGCCAAGACAGAGCTTGTGGAGCCTGGACTGTGGTCACGTAGTACAGCAATCACCTGCTGTTATTCTTTAACTTAGGAGCTGATGTGTGCTGTACTTTGTTAACCTGTCTAGCACCTGACCCTCACCCCTGTGGCAAGCATGGAGAAAGAAAGAAAGAGAGAAAGAAAGAAAGAAAGAAAGAAAGAAAGAAAGAAAGAAAGAAAGAAAGAAAGAAAGAAAGAAAGAAAGCCTGCTAGTCGTTTTTAAAAGTTAAAAGAGAAGGACCTGAAAGTCTATATGAAAAAACAGCCATGTAAAGTAACAAGTTTCACCTCATTTTATCTGTAATGACTAAACATTTGAGCAGATGATGATTGTAACTAAAATATTTAGTTGCAATCACCAAATAATGCAGGGGTAAAGTTAACTAGCTGCTTTCAAAAACCCATCTTAGTGTTCATAAAATTGACCATAAATGTATTTCCTATCATCTACCATCATCACTGACCTCCATTAAGCAAATACTACAGTGGCCACTTAGGCAATGCCATCAGGGGCAAACAAATAAGAACAGACTAAATGTTTGCTCACCAAGGACGGGGTCAAAGTCAAACATTCACATAGGCACAGGTGGCTGCATGCACACATACTGACATCAGATGAGCACACTTACAGGTTTACTTACGAAGATCGTTGATTAGAGCACTTTGATGCCACTCTGCAAGTATTTAATCAAATTTGACTCCTCCACGCAACTTACGTATGGATTTATTCCCAGTGTAACATCTATTTTGAGTTTTTTTGTTTGGTGGCAGCAGTCACTATGTTTGGCTAATTAGTGGTGTTCAAACTTAGTTCACACATGTGCTTCATCAGCCTTCAGCAGCTGACAGGTGGGGTGATGAAGTGTGTGTTCTTCAGCTGTAAAACAAGTCGTAACCAAGTCCCACTGACGTTGAGGGGGGCTACAGCTTTCTTTGGATCACACTCATAAAGTTGGCCTTTCATGCAAGACTAAACTGGATTCATAATATGTTCTAAACTTTCATGTATATCATATAGAGTAATGTACAAAAGTCTTGAGCCATCCCTCATTTCTTTATATAAGGCAAAAACAAAATTTGTGCATTTCCAATGAGCTTTAAAGTCTATATTTGCTGTAACCACCTTTACTCTTAAACAAGCATTCTTATTATTTCTTTAAGTACAATAGTCCTCCAGGTTTCATGAAGGGCATCCAAAGCTCTTCTTTAGATGTTCAGGTCCAAACTATGAGGAGACCAATCTATGATTGAAAGTGCTGCATTGCGTGTTTTTCTGTCCAGGTATGTTGTCACTGCACCATTGTCATGGTGAAAAATAAAGCTGCTGCTTATCAGATACTTTACAGATGGTATTTAATGGTGGATCACAATCTAACAGTACTTTTTCTGCATTTATAATTCCATCAATTTCGTCAAACTCCCCAACACCACTGGCTGAAATGCATTCCCAAATCATGATAGCACCTTCACCGTGTTTTACAGATGGCTGTTGCCAAGATAAGCCAAGTTCTTTGGCATTATTTATAGATTCAGCTGAATAAATGGGAACAAATTATATGTTTTTTTTCAACAGGCTGCTAGGAACAAAGTGGCAAAGTTGCAAATTTTAAAAAAGGGTTCTTTGGTAACTTTTCTGTTATGTGTAGACATAACACTGATGCATCCCTTTGGTTAGGTGCTGTGTTGACGCTTGAATGATTCATGGTGGCTTACAAAGAAAAGAATTCTCCTGAAAATAGTCAGGTACTAGGAGTGGACTGAAAATGAGAGAAAAAGCAGCCAATGTCCAAAGAAAACTTACTCAACACTGCTTATAAAATTACAAGAAAAGTCTGGTTCCTTGGAAGCAAAAATATACAGAAATGATGGGTGGCACAAGACTTTTGCACAATAGTGTACAGTATCAAGCAAATCTCTGTGAGTATCTTCAATTAGTTCCTCTGAAATTCATAATTAGATTTCTTACTTAAGAATTGTGAGCACGCTCGGATAAACTTACAAGCATGGTAAGTATTTTTGATGCTGGTGATGGCAAACGTCAACATGTTTGTGTCTTTTACAAATATTAATGATTAGAAAGATACTTAATTCAATTCAATTTTATTTATATAGCAGCAAATCACAACAACAGTTGTCTCAAGGCGTATGATCCCCTATGAGCAAGCAATACATTAGCTATCTAACTTCTTTTCATAGTCCAGAGGCAGACTGAATTTAACATGGTTACCCCCTGGCAATCGGTCTTTTTTCACACTCAGATACAATTTTTCTCACTCAAAAGCTAGTTTTGTCTTGGTCTGTGTCTGTAGCTGTAGTCTGAGCTGGCACAGTTGAGGATGTGATAGCAAATCTGCCACATTTTCTATGATTGCACATTCAAAATTTGATTGATAGCATTACTGTTGTCAGTATGATCTATTTTGGATGACTATGGCAGACGATGTTAGAGCGAGGAAACATCTCAAATCGAATACTTCCATACTGTCATTGCTCTGACTGCACAAGTGCTTTTACACAGACAAGCATGGTTACATAAGAGTACTCATATGGTGTACTCATAGCAGTGAATATTCAGTGTGGAAGGATTCGCATCAACTCCAGATGTTATATCTCTTTAATATGTCATGACAATGAGTAGAATAGAGTTTTTTTGGTGGCAGCACCAGTGCCCTGTATATACAGCCTTTATGTGGGGTCGAAGAGAGTTTTCACTGCAATATGAAAACTCATTCACATGACTGATGAGTCAACACTGGAGCTTGGTACACAGATTTAAAAAGTACATAAGTATGTGGCTAAAACATTTGTCTCTCTGATTTCCAGGTGGTTTTAAAGTTTCCATTTTACAGGTATGCAGGCCTCAGCTGATGAAACATGAACATCTCTCCCTCCTCTTATCCTCCCTCTGCTTCCGTTCCCTCCCAAATCCCCTCTCATTGTACTCTTGAAATGGTGCGTTGCCGGAGAGACTGCTGCTCTGGTTCTTTATATAACTGCGAAGACAGCTGAGAGTGTACATTGCATCAGTACAGTACCACTCATGGTGGGAGGACTGTGCTCGCCTAAGTAGTGTAGCAGCAGCAGCAGTCATAGCAGGTATTTACTGCAATTATTTGAGCCCATTAAAGGAACCAGCGATAGAGGTGCTTTCATAAAACTCTCAAGACCTGAGCCCCTCAGTTTGTCACTGTCATGACTGTAGCAGATGTAATTCATTTGTGAGTGTCTCAGCTCTGTTAGTCAAGCATAGAAGAGTCTCATTAAAGAAGATGGAAGCAGGGCCATTATTAAAATAGGTCTGCGCTGCAATCAGGGGAGTGTAACAACAGTGTATCACATTGGGAACATTCAAGTTTTATATTAAATGTGGGCCTTTTTTATATATTCATTGAAACTGACAGAGACACGGTGATGCTTAAATAATGAATACAAAAGTAGGAGTTGAGACGCCTCACACACGCATGTGATATGGCGCTTTGAGTTGTTTAGGGCATTCTTGTCGGGGGCATGTTGGCACCTGCAGGACAGAACGTTTGGAAATGGAAAATCTTTCTGCTGTGACCCTTTGCTCACTTTTACTCATCATGTCTGGTGAACACCTGGTGATAATCATCTGCATTCCTGAAGTCATAAATGATGGCTGATGCAGTGTCACTTTCAGCAATGGTATTTGTGTTTTTTTGTTTTTTTAAGGCCTATACCACTGTTGGACTCACAGTAGAAAGCTTAAAAGTCTGCATAATCCCCAGTGCAGGGATTCTTTATGTTCACAAACGCTAAGGCTGTGAAGGTCTGCTTGACTTGTTTCTTTTTAACTCAAACCACCAGATGTTTTATTTTTATTCTCAGTCTGGCAGTCAACACAGACTTAAGCAACATCACTTGAGATAATTCATCAGATTTTACGCTGTTCCCTCAGGAGCCACAAAAGCCTTTATGTAACTATTTTCATATATAGTAGTACTCCCTGAAACCTGTAAAATGACCGTTATTGTGTTAAATATGTGTACTGACCTTGGCTGTATTAGCATATTTGAAATCCAGGCTTACCTTGGCCACATCTTGGCTATGTGCTGTGTTTCTTTTGTTTGTTTGTTTGTTTTTTTTTAACATCATTTCAGCTATTATTGGTTGCTAGCTTGCCAGGCTAATACAGTGTTGGTGTTAGATAAAAGATGGACTTTGTCACTGTGACATCAACTCTTGATTTGTAGATAACTGTTTAAAAGGATTGATTTTAGCCTTATATCACCATTCTGGGGGCGGGGTTGAGCTAAAAGTGGCCACATTTGGATTAGACGGTGGAGAGCTAAGGTACCTAGCTAAAGTGGCTAACAAAGTGAATCTATGTTGTTGTTTTTATACATGAACTTTAGACAATTACAGACCACCTTGCTGGAGACTCAGATGGGAATATTTTTCTAAGTTTTCCTTTCTCCCATATAGCAGAGGTATGATCTGCTTGAAACACATTTACACTCCTGCAAATGTGCTGCTGCAGGGTTTAGTTGAAGGAGCTGCCTGAATAAAGTGTGCTTGAGCCAGGTAGCACACCTCACACTCACACACTAGCAGCGAGTGCATTAGATGTTATAAGTTGAACTGTTTGTGCAATTCTACATCATGTGACGTTTTACTAGTAAGCTGGCAGGTTAAAGGGCAGCAAAAGTTCAATATGCATTTTAGATCTGCCTTCTCGAAAGTTTAGAAGAGTTCAAGGTTGCAGTACATGTGTGAAATCAAGTTATGATTGCATCACAGACTTCCTGGATCATGCGTATTATTGTTCACTATTAGTTATTTACTAATCTCTCAGTATCCTCATTTATAAAACTGTAACATTTAAAAGTAAAGGCGAGATGGAAGAAACACCCTTCAACCATGTTATCAGTATTGACACCAAAGGACACTTTGCAACTTCCCTGCTGGCAAGACATGCGTTTGGAACATCACAAACACAAAGTATTTGTAGAAATATTGGAACATTAGATTTTTAAATAAAGATATCTGGATCAGTATTGGTCTTAAAAACCTACAGTCTCTAGACTGAAACGACTGATGCAATTTTCTGGCCAGCAAGCCATTATATTTGATAATTCTGTTAAAATGCTTCCAAAAGCAGCAACATCATAGATAATCTAGGTTGAAATTATCTAATCTAAATTATCTGAGGTGATGCTGACAGTCACCTGGGTGGCTGTGGTTCAAAAGGCGGGATGGGTCATCAACTATCGTCTAAAATCTTTGGACAAGATATGTAAGTGGGTGGGTGGGTCGTGGGGGTATTGCAAACCTCTCTCTCACTCAAAGCAGACACACCTTTAATCACAAATAACTTTTAACCCTAATAAAGCTTTAAATACATGAGCAACATTAAAAAGCACGTAGTTGACATGTAGGAGAGAACTAAGACTAAAAACATTTTTTGTACAAGGCTGTAAACAGAACACTTTGACTGTACTTGAGCACTCAAAGCTCTTCATAACAACATGCCCCACCAACCCACCCACCCACTGCACTTTTTTCTATGTAACAATCACACACTTTTTCACTCCAGTGAACATATTGGAGAGGAAACGAGGTGGATTAGCTTTACTAAGCCAGAAACTGAACCATCAAACTCTCGATTAGTAGATGACCTGCTTTACCTCCTGAGCTACAGCCTCCCTAGTTCACAGCTTTTAACGCAGGAAATGAAGTTTTTGACACTTCCACACTGGCTTCACTTTAAAGTTGCTGACTTTGCTGCTTGCTTGAAACATCACTTGGGTGTAAATGGTTGGAACAATCGTTTATTGATTGATTGATTTACAGAAAATATTCAAACTGTAACCTGTTCTGCACCAGAGGATATTCGTTATAAAAAATGAACTCATCAGAGACAAAACCTACCTGTTTGTTCAAATATGTATATTTGGAAGCTATACTGAAGGGCCTTCATTGTAAGACATGCGAAACATGTTTTCAACTTACGGGAGTGCTTCAGTAGAAAGGATAGGACAGGAAACGGCACCGAGCTGCTGATTAATTCCTTTAATCGTTCAAGTTTATGATAAAATCTCAGCTTTAATTACTTTAAATCAGAGTGGGGAATATTTCCTGTTACTCAGACTATCCTGGTGATCATGTTCATGCAGGAAACCCTGTCATGGCGTTGCCAGGAAACCAGAAGGTAATCAGTCAACAGTGTCGATCATTCGCCCCATTCTCTTCAAACATGGGCCTTAATTTCCGTTATTTCACTTCCCTCTGTCACTGTAATATCCTGTCTAAATTACCATGAGGTGAATGGCTCACTCTGTCATTTTTTCAGTGATTTCCACTGCCGTTAAAGAGCTACAGTGGAAGGAGAGAGGTGAAGCGAAGACTGTGCTGGAGGAGACGGGGAGGAAAAAGAGGAAGATATTTATAGCCGGCTCAGCTCGGCTCACAGCGCTGTCTTGGAGAAGAACTTTTATTGACCAACCCTTCTTCTCGCTTCCTTTTTCTCTGTCCTGCTTTTGTGTGCGCATGTGCCATTATTATATGCTGATTGAGAAGAGACGAAAGGTTATGTGGGATTGCGTGCATACACAGCTGATAAAGCAATGTAGGCTCTTTCTGCTTGCAGTATGCAGGATTATTATGGGGACTTATATTATCTAGTATTTAAAAATGCCACACAAAACACAAGAAAAATAGAAATATTGATAAGTACAATAGGTAATGTTCCTAATTACAGATATGTGATATCTCACACTAGACCAGGGGGGGTCAAACATAAGGCCTGGGGGCCAGAACTGGCCTACCCAAGACTCTAATCCAGCCCACTGGAAAGCTATAGAAAATGTGAAGGAGTGCACAGTTTGTGAATTCTTAACTGCATGTAACTGTACTGTTTCTACCCACTCCCCATTCCCCTTCATACTACGCATCAGTAATTAATTAACAGATAAACAAAATCAAATGACAGGAAAATTACTGTTTTTCAAATACTAACAAGTCCACGGTAAAAAAAAAAGCAACAAAAAACCCAAAACATTTAAGATCAACGTGGGCTGTATGTGGCCAATTGTCTAAAATGAGTTTGACATCCCTGCTCTAGACGGTGTTTAATTGTCATCAGAGTGGTTGAAGTGGCTTCAGTGCCTCTCGTCTTTCTTGTTAAACGCAGACACATTTCATTTTTACAGCACATAAAACACACAGCGGTGTATGGAAAAGGAAGTGGCAGAGTTTCAGTTAAGCAACTGGATACGCAGCTTCTAGAAACCTCCAAAACCACCACAAAGAAACAACAAGAAAAACAAAAACCTGTTTGTGTGCGTACGTGTGTGCGTGTGTGTGATTGTGGAAGAAGATGAGGGGAAGTCTTATGCAAAGCAAAACTAAAAACAACAAACAGAAAAAACAACAAGCAGTTGCTGCGGTCTCGTTTTAAATCAAACATGTTGATTCAGATGAATGTGACGGAGCAGCACTTGTCATCCCAAAAGTGAAAACTGGTTGTAATGATAGGGAAGTTTTTAACGCTTGCCCTGCCAGAGTACTGTTTTGAACCTCACTAATGAATCCCTAATCATTCAAGACTAATTTTTTTAACAATAATGCATAATTTAAAAACACTTACTGTTGAAATATTTCGTCATTGGCGGTTAATAGCTGTTGAAAAAAATGAAGAACCTTTGGTTTTAAACTCATTCATGCTGAATTCTTTGAGCAGTGCTGATCTTTTAACATGAATCTTTTCCATATCCCTAAATTGGAAGTATTAACCACTTTTGTCTACAAAGCACGATAACATTTCTTGCTTGTCACTTTTTGTGAGCCAATGATCACCCCTTGGTCATCCGACTCGACCTCAAAATCCTTAAACCCTTACTCTCTCTGTTATCGCGACAAGTTGATAGAAGACGTTCCCATGTTTTGCGTTATAGAAAAAGAAAAATTCTTCTTTATCTTCTTCAGCATGGAAGGCTAAAAAAGACTAAAACCAAACCCTGGCTCCATCAGTTCCTGGAAAAATCGAAGCCTTGTTCCTACATAGACAACATAAAACATGAACGTAGCTTCTGGGTCTGAAAATTTAAGCCACTGCAAAAGTTTCTTAAATCTGAATTTTGTCTGAAGGCTACCAGATGGCGATAGATGCAGTTACAGATGGTTCCTGGTCCTACAGAGGTTTGTGGGAAAAGTGTTTTCCGTCTTGGCGTCTGTTAAGCATTTTCCTGATTAATTTTTTGTCTATTTTGAAAATTCTGGTGATGCAGTGTTAAAAAGGAGGATTATCTATGGTATGCTAATTGGCTAAAAACACACGAGCAATTTGTCCCTCCTCCTAACACTTGTTTTTTTTCTTTTTTTAAAAAACCAAAGTGTTTATGGTGAAAATGTTTGACTCAAAACTTTAAATGGGACTTGAAATCAAAGTAGTTCTGTTCACCTTTTACCCTGTCTATGGGCATCTACAATAGCCCAAAAATAGTTTTCAGAGTTTTGGTATGAAAAGATATAGAAAAGTGTGTATGTATAGGGTCTGATGACATCCCTGATAGTTGGTTTTATTTTATCTTATTAAAATTTTCAGTAATTTAACTACATTTTTTTCTTTTGAGTATTTTTTCAATAGCTTTAACTTACTTTACATATTTGATTTTACTGAGCTATTTTAGTTGAGTTAATTTGTTACAGGTTGCTTTAACACAGGAATTTTGCTAATTCTGGGATAAACAAAGTATTTATATGTTATTCTTTGACTATTTAGCAATACATCATAAAAAGCGTCCCCCTCAGAAAACTTTTTGTCTTTTTTAAAGTGAATATAGGCTTACTATCAGTTTCAACTAATTTTCTGGTAAATTGTTTCAGTATTAATTCATGAATTTAGCGACACTGAACCTTTAAAATTTAAACATTAGGTTCAGTCTCTATAAATTACATATAATTTATATCCAATATAAGTAAGTTATAAGGTGTAGGGTGTAGGGTATAAGGTAAAAATCTTAATCATCAAATTTCAGATTTAAATCGGTGACTTCACATTAATTGGTAATTTCTTAGTGCAAAAATAAACCAACAAGTTCCTTGTAAGACCTGGTTCTTCATATATTAGAAGTCATTTCTAATATAATTTTGATGATTAGAAATAAAAAGGGAAGCATGTTAAAGAAAAAAAAATATTTCAATATTTATTTGCGGTATAAACATGTCTTGTGTTGATTCAATATATTGTACAATACGTAGGGTCAATCGCATTACCTTCAGTAGACAGAAAGGTGAAACTGCCCCAGTTAACACGCCTCTTGTTTTTATACACAGACAGATTGCATCTTTAAAAAAAAACAAAAAAAACCTGTTTACAGCACAATACAAAACAGCTATTCAACGTGACTTTGAAGCTGTAACACGATGCAAGATGCATTGTCAAAAAAATCCCTGAAAATTTCCTCACTGAGGTAACATTTTTAAGTCATTCACTTTTTCTTTTGCTTTGTATTTCACGCCTCACTCCTCTCCTACTCTTGCTCATTCACACCTTTCTCTCCAGAGCACAATCTCACCAAGATGTAGCTACAAGTTTAAGGACACAGAAACGGCCGTTCCCGTGATCTGGCAAATTTACAAACAGAGAAAAACACTTAATTTCTCTTTCTTTGTTACAAAGACACACACACACACACACGAAAGAAAGAAAAAAATCACAAGAAAGCAGCTTGAAATCAATTGTTTCTTTTTAAATAGAAAAGCTCTGTTCTGAAATATATTTCAATCCCAGGGTGCAAGTGATCAAGTCCTCTGTGTTTTTCCTATTGTATGTGGGATATGACTCCAGACAAGGAAAGTCCATTCAAGCATGGCGGTAGTATTTTCATCTCTGATGCTATAACAGGAGAGGAACTTTTGCATATAAATTCATATATGTTACAGTATATTCATATTGAAAGGCCACAGGAATAGCATAGAGCGCATTATATCAAAACCAAGAAGGAAAAACACCTTGTAATTATGTAAGCCAGGTTGGCGTAATGGCCTATTGTGAAACATAACTGGCATGCTGAACCACAGCTCTGTCTGTGTGGAGCAGTGTGTGTATATGTGTATGTGTGTCTTTAAATGTGCGAGTCTTTCAGGTTTGTACTGGACACGCTGGCCCTATATTTTGTACACCCCAGGAGAAATGTTACTTCAGTCCATAAGCCATAATCGAGCTGGATCTTGTGGAATTATATAGAATAGATATAGTACAAAAAGAATTTAAAAATGTTGAGGTCTTGGATCTACAAAATACTGCAAAAAAAGGTGTTTTGATATATTGCAGAGTAACAAAGAGGACCTCATGTGACCCGTTACGGCAGAAAGACAGGCTTGTAGTCTGTTATTACCGTGCTCTTATTCCAATAACAGATAACAAACTTTTCTTCTTTTCTCTACACAATGTTTTTTTTTGTTTTCCAAAGTGAGATACAAAGAGTATTGAACAGTCAGCATTAGAAACAAGTTAGAAAGATTATATAAGGCCAGCTAAAACCAACCCTCTTCAAATTCCCCTGCTGTGCTCGCAGAAAACCCAGTTCGTGGTTTCTGTTTAGACAAACGTCCACATCCCGACTTTGAATACTAATTTCCGCAGTTTGCTGTGAACACTGGACCTCGTGTAAAAACCGCTTGTATGAGGAGATCACTAACTCTAACCCGACAGCGTGCTCGATCGATATCAAACCTCAGCATCTACCACTTACCCCTAAAGCTGGACACATATCTCCACAGTATTCATCTTTTCATTTTATGTTCACTAGAATATGAAAAGCAACCAGTTTGCAGATTATGAGGTTTCACAACATTTCTAATTTTGTAAAATCAGAATTCTGTTCAATACATGAGCAAAACTGAGAACGTGACCTACAGCTTTTTGGGGTCACTGTTTCCTAACAACAGCTGCCTCAGCATCTTTATACTGGTCCCTGTCGAGCTAAACATGTCCCCTGTTACACCTGGCACAGAACACCACCTGGACTGCTTTGCTTTAGCAGGGTGTTTTTGTTTTTTCGGGAGCATGCAGCTCTCTGATTACAGCTGCAAATAGGTTATTTCTCTTCTTTTTTCTCAGGGATTGTAATTACGGACATTGCTATATTTGTTATGTTTTTTTTTCTGCTGATTTCCGACAGCAAGACTTTAATCTCTGAGGCGTGACCCTTTGTGTTTCCTCTGCTAGGAACACTTTTGAGCATGAAAGCTGGAACAGAAAAGTAAACTTTTGGGGTTTCAACTTTAAGGAGCAGACTTTCTGATTAACAGGTGGTGTTCATCAGGCTCAGCTGTGCAATTATAACACGTTCGCGCACGAAGAAGACGAAGAAGAAAATGTTCTTTCATGAGGCCCAGTGTACCTACAAGTCCAATTAGCGTGCTGTTGTTTAGAGTCTTTCTCAAAAATCACAGCGGGTTTGCAGGAGTGCTACAGATGTGGACGCCATCTCAGAAAACGCTTTGACTACATGCTGTGCGCCGCTGCATTCAGCAGCAACAGCAGTTAAATAAAACGGTCCTCATTATTTGTCTTTCCACCTGGTAAAGTAACGTCCAACCCGTGGTTGAGCCTACTGTTAGAGAGCATACAGCACCACAGCATGCTCTGGTATACAAAATAATAAAGATCTGTTTAATATTCGCTCTATGAAGGATATTCATTTGTGTTTAATATAGCTTTCATATAATAATATACCCAAGGCTTAAGGGTGAATCAACTCAGACAAAGCTTTCTTTGACAAAACGAGTGATCCCTTCTTTTTTTTAGTTTTTAGAAAGACCTTTCCTCTCAGTT
The DNA here is from genome assembly GCA_015106755.1 of Etia nguti. Taxonomy (NCBI): domain Eukaryota; kingdom Metazoa; phylum Chordata; class Actinopteri; order Cichliformes; family Cichlidae; genus Etia; species Etia nguti. Next base: position 21,482 of record VUQG01005910.1, on the reverse strand, counting down.
TCCTCCAATGCAGTTAAGGGACGTGAAACTGCTGAAGTAAGTGAAGTCTAGCCGAAGCCAGTCCCACTCAACAAGACCAGAATCCAAACACAGACACCAAGGTAAAGCAGCCCCCCGCCAGTCCTGAAACACACAAGAAGCTAACGTAGGCCAACAAACCTTTGGGGTGCAGGTTATACATTTGATCTGCCCAAAAAGTACCTCAGCGACCCAGAAATGTTACTCCTGACTTCCTGTCCCCGATCCCTAAAATCTAACCGAGCGGTAACCCTTTTTGGCAAAACATGCTGGTGGAACAACTGTGGTGATGAAATCAATAACTGAGGAAGTTTGACCGAAACTGACTTTTTGACCGAAACGAAACAAATGATTAAAATCTTCAGAACAGCTGACTGAAACAACTGGATGAACAGTCATATGGGGAAGGAAGAAGGAACTGGGAAATGCGCTCGAAAAGAGTTGGCTGAGTGTCAAACACGCAGGAGTAATTTCTCCCATCTCCAGCCATGAATCAATTCCTAACCCCATGCCCTAATTCTAGCCCGCTGCTTGTTTTAACCCCTATCCCTGCTCCTCTGCTTAGGGCCCAGTTTTTGCTCCCTCCCTGCTGAGCCGTGCAGCTGTCAGGACTCGTCGCAGCCTGGGACTGGCCTCTCCTCTTCTCTCTCCACTCCTCTTCTCTGAATGTCTCTTTATCTGACTGCTTCCAGCACAGGCCAACAAAGTCAATGGCTACACCACTGTGCAAACTGCATTAGGTCATAAGCCTAAAGAAAAAACAAAACTTAAAAAAAAAACCCCCATCTCAAAACCCATTCCTCTTTAATTTTACAATCTCTTATACCATTATTGGATTGGATTAATTTTTGGACAAAGATAAGATTTCTATGTATTTATATATATATATATATATATATATATACATATATATATTTATTTATATAAGGTATAGATCTGTGCGTAAATGTACATAAAAATATACAAAAATGCATATAGACATACTGAATTTGTTAAGGACTGCCCATACATTTTCTGCTATGTACGTTAACATACATACAGTACAAACATACATACTGTGTTTATATCGTGTGTGTGTGAGTTAATTCCTTGGTTTTTAAAAACTCTACATTCAGTAGAGTGAGATTTCCTATAAGTAAATCCCAGCTTTTCCACTTGGCACCAGTCACCTCGGCTCGAGAGCCGAGACAAGGAGAATGCAGTCATCTTATAAATCAAGCGCTAAAGATTTTCCGTGTTCCTATCTTTGTATGAAGCTGTCTGTCCTGCTGCGATCATTTAGTTTCTCAGTCAAGTTAAACCTCCCTTGTTCTTCGTTTTACAAGCTAAGGGAGAACGGCTTTGTTAACCCACAGCATCCTTCTCTGGGTTGAAAAAAAAAAAATCCCCTTTAATGTGGCTTCTGTGACTCCTCCTGTCACGTCAACGCTGCTCCGTGGTCAGGCTCTCGGACAACAAGCCTCAGGAGGCTAAAACATTCATTAAAATTGGCTGCTCTCCTGCAGTGCAGCCACTTGCTGACATGGTAACAACACCACCATGCCCCCCCCCCAATCCTCGTATGTTGTAATGGGGGCAGTACACATGAAAATGAGAGTCTTAGTTTCATGTGGATTCTAGGGTGTCCAGTTGAAACACGTTGTGATTGGTCGGGGTGGTGAAGAAGAGCTGGTCGTGCGTCGGCGAGTTCGAGTGGTTGTCGCAAGGACTGTTGAGACCCAGCGTCCGCTCAAAGTCAAGGAGCTGGCCCATGAAGTTGAAGTTCGGGGAAATGTTTGACTTTTTCCGCTTCACAAAGTCGTAGGCGTCGTTGAGCGACAGGTTGAGCTTCTGCATCAGGTAAGCCACGGTGACGGTGACGGAGCGGCTGATCCCGGCCAGGCAGTGGACCAGTATGCCGCACTTTTTGGAGCGCGCCTCGTCTGAGGAGGGAACAAGGAGATGAGAACACGAATGAGAGACATGACTATTGACCGTGTTTCATTCTCAACGCTGAGAATTAAAAAGATCAATGAATCAGAAGGAAAAGTTTCTATGGCAATATGAAACAAATAATTTGAGCCTTTTTATTTACCATAATCAGTGTAAATTACAATATGTAAAACTAATTATGTTTATCATTTTTATAGCGCAGACTTTCCAAAGAGCTTGTTGTCTGAGGATGAAAAGAAGGCAAAAGAGCGAAACAAGTGTACCTCAGACAGGCTTTCGCTCACTGGAGAGCTCTGGGACTTGAGAAGGTTCAAATGCTCAGCTGGAATTATTTCTACTAGATCAGCAAGTAACAAAAACCTGCCTAATACTGGGTCATACTGCACAGTGTAATGTTTCATTCTGCTTTCTAGCTCTCGGTCTGTAGGAAAACCTGAACAGAAAAAGCATCTTACATTATTAACCGGTTACATCCATCCACCTATCAGTTTCGAGCCCTTGCACTTGCATCTCTACAGGCCATTAGAGTGAGAGTTAAGTGCTCCGTTCCTTCTTTTCTTTTCTCCCTCTCTCTTTCATCTTTCACTGCCTGCGTCTCTTGTTGTAGGATTGGGGTCAGTCGGCTCATGAGCTGAGGCTGCCAAGCCGATGCCAAATTAAATTTATATGTGATGTGTGCTCACTTTCCGCAACGAAGAAAGGGGCAGAAATCCTTGCCTGGCGAGTCAAAAACCAACCCGGGAAGCCTCAGAAGTCCAATAAGTAACCGGTAGTTCATCTGCTTTAACTGATTATGTCACTTTACTCGTGCTTTGAGTGCGCAGTAATGTAAGTATCTTTCATTTATGCAAGAAACTTCAAATCCCTCCCCTTCTGCATTCTTGCGTTCACAAAAGAAAAAGCACGTACAAACAATAATTTTAGGCATTTAAGGGACTGCAACTTTCAGCAGCGTAGTGTGAAGTCATATCGGCATCTCCTTCACCCATAATTACCCTGTTATTTACAAAAAAAGATCCGCTGTAATCCCTGCTTATTACAGCCAGCTCCATTTAACATCAGCGTGACCCAAATCTGCCACGACCTCTGGCTCTGGCATATGTCTCACTTCCTCCCACCTACAATGAATCATTACTCTAAAGGAAAAAAAAGGGGGCGGGGGGGGGAGAGTCGGTGGTCTGGACAATCTAAGACATGCATGAAGACTTTGGCACTGACTCATCCACGAGGGAATTCACTCATTCTCTGGGAATTAAGCGAGAAGGAATGACGGGAATGATGGGAAACACTGAAAATGGGACAAGATGAGGACTAAAAAAAAAAAATTCTATCTTCAACGTGACCTCATTCTCAAAGAATCCATTTCCATGTTTTATTCACAGAGTTGCCTTTTCATTCTATGATTTTAAATTCCTGTTTTATCAGTCACAGTGAAATGCAGGCTTAGCAAAACCGTGCTAACATCCGTCTTAAACTGTTTCCAAAGAAGCTATTTATATGCACGACTTATGATTAAAATCTTGGATATATGCAGCCAAAGTGACTAATAAAGAGCAGATAATAACAGTACTTAATGGACTAGTACTTAAATAGCACTTTTTTAACTCTGTGACTCTAATTGAGCACTTAAAGTCGTGTTTTTTTCCCCCTTCTTTTTCACATCCATCCATTGACATACATTCATACAGTGCTTTGTTCTTTGGCTATAAGTGGTTTCTAGTTACCACACAATCTAATATGTGGATTTTGGACTGTGATTGACAAAACATGCCTCTTAAATATGAGACCTTGTGCCGAACCAGCACACTGATTGATAATGAATTTAACTTCTACCCTGCCCTGACCCAAAAACATGTCTGTCTAAAATAACCTGACGGATATCTGACACAACTGCACAACATTCTCCACCTCCACTCACCTATGAAAGAAATGGCCTCAGGGAAAAACTGAGAGAGGTTTTGGCTCCAGTGATCGGAGATGGGAATCTGTTTGTACTTGAAGTCCCCTTCGTGTTCAAACATGTTGGGCAGGTTGGGCGTCACGTTCAGGATGTACTTGATATTGTACTTGCTGAGCACATCCAGGTTGGTGGAGTCTTTGGCACAGCCCAGGTAAAGGTAGGGCAGGATCTGGACAGGGAACGCAGGCTGGTTGTTGGGGAGCGGACTGCCCTCCGACTCTGTGGCGCTGCCCGGCTCGCGGTCCGATTCCCCATCTGAGCAGTCGGAGCTGATGCGGAGCCCTCCGAGACCGAGGACGGAGGCTGGTGGGGAGCTGCTGGGACAGGAGCAGTCCAAATTGGTCTCGCAGTGCTCTGGGTACTCTGACTGGAACTTGTTGAAGCCACCTGGAGCAGAAGACAAAGGAAAAACAAGCAAAAACAAAGCATGTTAGTATAAGCCAAGAAAGCAATTTCACTGTGAGGAGACGAGGGGTTTAAAACGGTACCTTGTGCATAACCAAAGGCAGGAGGTATGAGTAATTTAACATGAACCTGGATAAGAAGAAATTAACATTGGGTCCAAATTTGGTGCTAAAATTGGCCAAAATAAAGAAAATCTGTAGGAGAGGATGCCCAAATAAAATCTCCTCATACTCTGTCTTTTTAATTACATTTGCTTCAAATATCAGAGGCTTAAACTTTAAAATGCACGTGATATTCTACGTGTGTAAAAACGCTTTTATTGGATGCATGGCATATTTCCACCCCCCCCGTGACAGATAAATTACAATAAGTTGGTATTTACGTCAGTTTGACAGAGGGGGAAAAAAACAGTGTAGACAGATGTGGCTCCATTGATAAAAGCTGAGCCCTGCGGAGAATCAGCAGCAGAGCAGGACAGTCAGCTACAACACTACACAGCTCAGCGGACTTTTTGTGAATGGCAGCTCGAGGCTTGTGCCTCCCGTCAAAGATTTCTATTATCTCGTGGTTAAATACCTCTCTGCTATGGTTATAACACCTCATTTCATCGCCTTTCATCTGTCTTTTTTTAAACAATGTCTGCTTTCCCCCCCCCCCCTCTTTAATTTTTTTTCTGTGGGATTATTCGTAGCGCGTCGTCATGTCCTGGTTTCTGTGTTCATTCATGAAAAAAACCCGCTCGTCTTTTCCTGAAGGAACACAACATGGCGGGGCAGTACTTGCAGCGTTTAATTGAAAACACGCCGCATTTGAAACTGCTTTTTCTTTCTTTTTTTAAAGCACTCGATCAAATTACGAGGCTTTGTTGACGCTTTTCTTTTTCCTACATAATTTCCACGCTTTGCGAATTAATAAATATATAAATAAAAATAAAAGCGATCATTTTGGTCGGAAGCAGGAAACATCTGTCGAACAGCTACTTCATTCTGACACTGGATCGGATTTGTTACACACCGCCTGATTTTGTAACAGTGCCACTTTATTTTAATATGCGGAACTCATTCACTGTTGATCAACTTTATAGTGTGTGTGTGTGTGTGTGTGTGTAGACAGATGAGAACAGCTGGATTTATCTAAAGTGGCGCCACATTTTAACCCCCTCCTTTAAATCCCCCCTACAAACACTTTATCAATGTAATAATGTTTTATAAGCTACTGATAGGAGTGGCCTGTTCAAGCTTAGCTATGTGACTCCACCAGATAAAATCTGCCTTAACACACAATCTGTTCCAGGCGTGCCACAACCCCCCCCCCCACACACATACACCAAATTCACTTAATGTAACGTTTAAGTGCAACATCCCAGGTCTGACAAATCAGTGTGATTTACACTCACTTTCTTTCTTTCTTTGCCATTAATTGTAGTGAGTGACACTACCACAACACTCGTCCAGTTCATCTGGGACTGTCTAAGTTAATCAAATCAGAGCGAAATCCAAGCAAATTTGCTGCACTTCACTTTGAGAGGAAGTAGTGTGAGAGTTTTATGAATTAAAAGGCACCACAACACAACCAAAAACCTCTAGATTCAAAGCACTCTGGTCTTACCCTCCAGATAAAAAGCCTTGCACCCGTCGTCCCGGAGCTTCTGCAGGAGCAGCCCAAGCACTGAGCTTCCCAGCCCGGACTCCTGCCGCTCCGAGGTCGCCTCGTCGTACAGCACCACCACGTCCGTCTTGCACCTCTTTACAAATTTCTCCTTGTCCTCGTTGTTGGGGATGATGGAGCGGATGGGGAGGTTCCCCTTTTTCAGCCTCCGGAGCATGAGGCCCGGGATGGCCAGGTTGATGGCCGACTCGATGTGCGAGGACTCGTACAGCTCATGGGGTCTGCAGTCCAGCAACAGCAGAGAGCTGGCCCCGGACTCCAGCTCCTCCTGCAGCCACTCCACGCTCTTACTCGACATCATCGTCATAGTCACGATCACAGAGCATCCCCACGGGTGATTAATTCTCATCAGTGAAACGTTAATCCTCCTGTCGCCTACTGTGACATGAGAACAACACAACAGAACAGAGGAAAAGAAAAGAAAAAAAAAAATCACGGCGCTAAACTTCCCTTGCCGCGGCCACCACCACCGCTGCTCCTGCTGCTGTTCCTGAGGGCGCAACGCACCCAACACACACTTCCACACGCGCGCACAAACATCCAACACACACGCAGCGATGCCCCTCCGGTGGGAGCAGGAAACTTGAACATGCAGAGGTTTCTTTCCCTCCTTCCTTCAGTCCGATTGAAGCGGAGGTTTGACTCCAGTCCATCGACCGTCCATTTG
>VUQG01005908.1:6927-34174 GCA_015106755.1 Etia nguti | reverse complement strand
ACATTATTTTTTTTTTGTTTTGTTTTGGATTTTTTGTCTAGTTTTTTTATTATTTTTTTTCTTTTTGTTTGTTTTTTTGATGTTCGAAGAGCACTTTTTTTTTTTTAGAGGCCAGGTCACTTTTATGGTTCTGTGTAAGCCATCTCTGAGCATAACATAAAGTTTATGTGTTTTCCTTTCAGGGGTCTCTCTTCTCTCCATATCAGTCCTGACAGTTGAAGCTATAAGCACGGGTGTTTCAAAAACTCAAGATGAGACGCATTCTACCATGTTCTTACATTTGGTAAAGAAAAATAAGTAAAACAAAATATCCACTTCAAACTATATTTTTTCTGGGTCACAACAAAACAGATAATCTAAAAGTTATCTTTGATTTTTTTATAGTATTACTTTAGAAAGTATGCAGTACCATGCCTTTTGGCCCACTGATTCTGCCTTCTATAACACTAAAAAGGTGATAAAAAAGGGGGGATAAAAGTAAATGAAAATTTAAAAAACAAAAGCAAAAAACAAAAAAACAAGGGTTAATACATGGTTATAACTATAGGATAAGGAAAAAAGCCCAAAATAAAAGCTGCTTCAACTTCTTTTCTCACCTTTTCCTTTTTGCTTAAAGGGGTTTAAATTCCTCTTAAGGCTCAATCAAAAGCTTTTGTGCGGACTTTCATTTAAGGCTTCTAAATGTTCTTTCATTTTAATTTTCCAACTTTCTGATTAGCCCGAAACATCTGTGCTGAGCTGAGGCTGGTGCGAAGGCCGTTCCTGCTGGGCAAGACGCAAGGTGCCGGCACTCTCACTGGAAGGCCTGGTGGAAGCGAGGCAATGTGGTGGTGCTAAGGCTGGAGCTGAACACTGGTGGGAGGGGGTGCAGAGATGCAAGACCCAGACTCCCGCTGGAGCTCTGCTGCTCCTGAGGTTGCGGTTGCAAAGAGGTAAGAGGTGCTGTGGCGACAGCAGCGGCTGCTGCCGCTGCAACTGCTGCAGCATGGGGCTCAGCAGTGTGCAGAGACGATGAAGAGGAAGAAGAGGAAGTTGAGGAGGTCGCAGATGAGGTGTAACCCATGACTAGCCCTCCAGTGCTCATGGGGGCACTGTAGGGAGGCAGGTTGATGGGCAGGAAACCCAGCAGGTGGGAGAAGTCCATGTTAGCAGCACACAGAGACTCAGCGATCACCGCAGGGCTCTTAGACAGAAGGGGATCCCCGCAGAGCTCATCCGCCAGGCCCATGGCGGGCTCCAGTCCATCCTTGGGGGGTGAAGCAGCAGCGTGGGGCTCTGCAGAGGGAACTGGGCCTGGCAAGCCACTCTGCAGATCCATGAGGAAGCTCTCCATCTCCACTTTCAAGGGCTTGTCCAGCAGGTATGAGGTAGATCCCAGCTGGTACTTGGGGGCTGGCTGGGGCTGGTGCTGCTGCTGGGGAGCCGGAGGTTGATGGTGGGGGGGCAGTGGAGGGGAATGGTGGTGATGGTGATGGTGGTGGTGATGGTGATGATGATGGGAGTGTGGGTGAAGAGATGCAGGAGATTCCATGTGACAACCCATGCCCATAGCGGCAGACAAGGAGCTTGGCATCAGGGACGGGTGTGGGTGACCGACCCCAGAATTTGACATGGCCTGGAGATGGTGGGGGTTGTACATGCCCATTGGAAAAGGTGCCCCACTAGGGAACGGTTTACCCATCATGGGGTCTTTGTTGGGCCCCATGCCACACATCATGGGGCTGAGCTCCTCCTTCACCGAGCAGGGCGGAGAGCCCGTAGCTAAAAGACCTAGCATATCGGGAGGCTCCGTCTTAATCTTCAGCAGCTCCTGCGAGTGGCTCTTCTTCACATGGCGCGTCAGGTGGTCCTTCCTGCCGAAGCGCTGAGCACAGTACTGGCATAGGAAGTCCTTTCGGCCTGTGTGGACCACCATGTGTCTTCTCACATCCTTCCGTGTGTAGAAACGCCGGTCACAGTGGTCACATGGGTGTTTTTTCTCCTTAGTACCAGCTGAGGACTTCCCAGAGTGGCTCTTAAGGTGCTCCAGGAGAACAGGCGTGCTCTCGTAACTCTGCATGCACACTTTACAGGTGAGATCCCCCGCCGTGGCTGAGTGCATGGCCACATGGCGCTTGTATCCCAGCTTGGTGTTGTAGTGCTTCCCACATTCCTCACACTTGAAGGCCTCTTTGTTGGGGTCATGGGTCTGCAGGTGGTTCTTCAGGTGGTCTTTGCGGTGGAACATTTTCTCACAGAATGAGCACTGATGGGTCTTCTGCGGAGAGTGTGTGGCCATATGCCTGTGAAAAGTAGAGATTGTGAATGGAAGGGGAAATTACACATTCCATGTCTGACTGTCATGTTTGTTAGTGAGGCATGCATTCTTTCAGTCAAACCCCTGGTATCTATAAATACATACACGAGTCACAGTGGCTTCCAGGCAGGACCAGAATGGGTTTGGAACCAGTGGCTCTGATACACCAGACCCACTGACATGTTGGTGAGTTTAGTCAGTTAAAATTGAATTTCTGGCCACATGAGGCTGGAAACAAGTTCATCACCTTATAAAGCTCGCATAGATATATAAAGATGCTGCGTCTGGGCTTGTGAAATGCGCAAATGTGCCAAAGCTAAGCAAAAGGTACAACAGGTTTGCAGTATTTTACATTTGAGATCATGTCAATCTTTCAAGATGACATTATGATTTTTGTCCGTCCTGCTCCGAAATTAGGCTAATGCTAGTTTATTTCAGGTAAAAAAAAAAAAAAGAGAAAAAAAAAGTGCTCAGTAAGATAATTTCACGGCGCTGTACCTGAAGAGTTTGTATTTGGAGCTGAAGGCCTTGGGACAGTGTGGATGTGAGCAGTGGAAGGGTTTCTCTGCTGTGTGACTCAAGGCGTGGAGCCGGAGCTTCTCCGGTGAGGTGAACAGGGCCCCACACACCAAACACTCGTTCCCACTTGCTCTCCCCACCTCTTCTCCTCCTTCTTCCCTCTCTCTCTCTTTCTCCCTGTCTCGCTCTCTCTCTCTCTCTGTCAGGGGCAGTGGGGCGGCGCTCCCAAACAGCTTGGCAGCAGTCCGTCGTCCCTCTTCCTCCGGCGTCAGTGCGGTAATACGGTGTGAGGCATCAGCGGCAGCAGCTGCCATGGCAGCCCTAGAGTGCCGCTGCCATGAAAATTCACTTGTAGCCCCCCTGCCTCCCAGGCTCAACTTGGGAAGTTGCAGGTCAGGGGTTGTTGAAAAAGAAGACAACACAGATCTGATCACAGAAAGAGCCAATGAGCCACAGGAAACATCGAGGTAAACCAAAATCTGGGGTGAGACAGAACATACAAGCTTTGAAACCAGCTGCTTCGAAGCTTGTGGAAACACTGAACGCACTTCTTATAAACCCTCATTTTACCTGTTAGTGAAAATCTTTTTCTTGCCTCTGCCTTAGACACTCCTCTCCTTCACTCTGGTGCTCACCCAGTCCCAACAGCTATGGTTGGTGGTGAGTGGGAAATACTGCTTTGCATCTTCACTGTGCTGTGGAAGAGAAAGCAAAAAAGAATTGTAAAAATAAATAAGAAAGTCAATGCAGTATCATAGTCACATAACAAACCAAACACCACCCAATCAAGTCGAAATTGAAACATTACGCAGGTCACAGGTTTGACTTGAGTCATAATGTAATTTGCAAACTCCACTTTGAAAGCAAGCTTCCTCTGAGCTCACTAGGGGGAGCTGAATGACAAGTCTGATCATCAGAAAAGCTGTTTTGTAAATGATGATTCCTGTTACAGCCACAGGACCTTTGTTTGTGCACCCATTAGTAAAGGCCAAATGCAATTACATAGTTTCATCCCTCATTGTGTGTGTCTGCAGATGACAGATCAGTGCACAAAGCCAGCTTTGTGCGTGCACTTGTACATGTATGTACTTAAACCTCTCGTAAGCCTTTGGAAAACACTGAAGCATCACTAAGGTAAAGAAAGAGAGCACTGGTATGGGTGGTAGAGCGTCTGGGGGTGGCTTGTGTTTACAGCACCTCGGGCTTCTGAAAACCTGCACTACCTGTCACCCTGATAATGACAAAGATGATGAATGACCATGAACTATGAAGTCAATCCTAATGAAAACCAGCACCAAAACCCTGGCGTCTATGAACGTGTGTTTCCGAGAGACCGTATAAACTTTTTCTTACTCACTCTCATCTTTGCATTCCCTTGTTTACCCTCAGTGGCCTCTGTGATCAACCTGTGCTAACATACCAGCCAAGTCCAAGGTTGAGCACTCCCAATACTGATCTCAATGCCAGGCATGCTCTGTGCTTCAGTCATGTGAACAGAGAGTGTATCTGAGTGTGGTAAACAAATGCATATGCAGAAAGATGCACAGAGGTCTGTACATGCATGCAAAATGTATCGGCATCTGCATTGATGAGCTAAGCTAATATGCTGGAATTTGCTTTGAGTATGTTAACATTTGCTTTTATGAGAATTTGGCACGCACCGGTATTAGCTAAACACACGATACGAATAGGCTTTCACGAATTTCTGTTGGCACAAATACTGTCGATGTTAACTGAACTGTTAAAAAAAACATGTCTTTTCCACCTTAAACTGGATAAAACTATTGCAACAAATCGAATCTTTCAAAGTTTTTCTTTGGCTCCTTTATCATGCATTTATAGTCAAGTCCTTACCTGACCCTTATCAGCGGATCATTTTTATAAAGCGACAAAACACTGAACCATGAATAATTCAAGCACAGAAATAGCACCTAACCCAACCCGTAATGAACCAGTGCTGTCTTCACAGAACAGACAACTTAGTAATTAACCAATTTGAAGTTGTTTAGGCACTTTTTTACTAGCAGCCTGTCACAAAGACACATTTGTTTGGTTGAATTTACAAAAAATATAGAAACAAAAAATAGAGTAAGTCAGGAGAGAGGTACAGCAATGTCTACAGCCATTTGTTAAAAACAGCAGAGGCTCCATAATGGGTTGGTGCTGCATTTCACTCAGTGGTGTTCAAGATCTTTTAAAAAATAATGGAATTACATAGACAAAAAGCAGGAAAACATACAATGGTCATGGTTTAGCCTCCCCAGAGCCAAGACCTCAGCATTACTGAAGCAGTTTGGGATCATCTTCATAATTGAACAAATGAAAATTCCTATATTCCTCAACTGTGTTGAAGAATATAGGTGATCATATCGACTTTCAAACCTGTTAGAATTGTACAAACACAGTACTGGACTGTGTGCGTGTGTCTGTAGTTATGTATGTGTGCTGTGTATGTAATTTCTTATTTAGAACACACCTTTAACACGTCTGTTTGCTCCCGTATGTTCTAGTGTGTACATGTGCATTGATGTGCCCTCATAATACATGTGTTTACAGCGGTGGTTAAGAGGAGCTGACAGCTGCAGCGTTATGCGGTGCTCATCACCCAGCAGGGGGTAAAACCCATCCCATTGACCACCCCCAGGGAGCTAGGTTCTATTGTACAGCCTACACACACACACCGCACATTCCTGGCCTGAACCATGCCGTGTCGCCCTACCGTACCTCTCTACTCTGCACACAGCACCATGCACAAACACAAACAAAAGCATGCACAAAGATGGCGTACGATCCACCAAGATTCCTGGCTGCACACAAAAGTCAAGCAATGCGGGGAGGGTGCAGGGGGTAGAACCTGGCTCCCTGAGGGTGGTCATGAAGATTTGGACTTTCCAATATTCCCAAGTTTTGGGGGAAATTGAATAGTATATTGATAGTGCAGTTAGGAGGGGAGAAACCCCATACACCAGGTCTCACACACTTGGGGGTGAAACATGACCAACATGACCAATCGGACATCAAAATTTATCTGAGTGATGCTGGAGGCTTTTCCATCTTTAGCCTGTGTTGATAATTTTGATGTCTCAGTATGAATACTTAACACAACAAACTTGGCAAAGCATCTTAAAGATTAACACCCCGAACTTTAGAAAAAGTTTTTTTGGGGTCACTGAAGTTCCTGTTTCAACAACACTGAACTATTAAACCGTTATCATGAATGTTAACACACACTGACATAGCAATTAACCACTGACTGGCAGTCCTGTTCTATTAAATTCTTTTTTTTAGTTCATTTATTAAACACTGCAAACGTACTCCCATGCAGTCCTCTAAAATTCAAACTGCACAAAGTGGATGACATATGTGTTTGCTGAATGCTGAATGGTTGAATAGTAATAAGTGGGCCAGAATAGGGAACGGAGCGACAGTAGAGTTCACCGGCATTGGGACTAAAAAAACTTAAAAAAAATACAGCATGAAAAGCACACTTCAGCTTTCACTTCAGCTCTTTGGATGTTATAACTTTACTCTTTTCTGAGGCAGGATGATGGACCAACAACAGCACAAGCAAGAGCGACCCACAGAGTGGTTGTACCACATACTTTGTACAATGCCTCCATTTGACATCAGAGCTCAGTGCAGGCAGACAGGCCAGCGGACTGCAAACATGCTCTCCCTGCTGAACCTTCACACACTCTCCTACATCCATCAAGTCAACACCGGTCTAATAGGCTTTCATTTGCATGGTTCATATTACATTCATTATACTGTATTGTGCAAAAAGTTGGAGCTACGACTAAATTCTTTATATTTTGCTAGAAAAATAAGTGAAGCTATTAATTGAAAGATGCAGAAAAAAACACGTAAATACAGTTTAAAAGGTGAAAACTGAGCTTGAAAGTAATATTTATTATGACAACCTACATTCTTCAACAAAGCCTGAACTCTCTTAGTCAAGCCAAGTCTTCAGGAGCAGTTTTCCAGACTTCTTGAAGGCCACTCAAAGCTCTTCTTTGGGTGTTGCCTGCCTTTTGTTCTGATGCTCCCACAGTGAATCAATAATTTTCAGGTCTGAGCTCTGTAGAGGCCAATCCATGAGTGATGGTACTCCATTGTGTGTTTTCCTGCTGTGTGTTTTTCACACTGTCAATGATTTTATTGAACTGGAAGTGCATTTTGTATCATTGCCATGCTGGAAAATGAAACTGTTGACAATCAGACTCTTTCCAGATCTACATTTCCCAACACCATTGGCCTAACTATCCCAAACCATGATAGAGCTTGCACCATGTTTTTGGCTGTAGACACTCACTGTTAGGCCTCATTTCTAACCTCTACCATACATAAAACAGCAATTTCAATCAAAAATGTGAACATTTGTATTCATCACTCCATAAGACCTGTTGTTAGGTACTTTTTTAAGAATGATAGTTTAGCATGTGGATTAAACAAAAAAAAAAAAACCCTTCTTTTGAAGATCTTCATGTACAAAGACTCGACTGAAAATTATTTAAAAAGCAGCCAATGTCCAAAGAACAACTTTGAAAGATCTTCATAAAGCCTGGAGATCGCTCAAAAAAAATTACAGCAGGTGAAAGAAAAAAAGATGGTGGCTCAAGACATTTGGGCAAATTCAAGGTTTAAAAAAAATTTCAAGGTAAATCAAAAATGAACCTTTCAGGAAAAAAAATGCAGGTCATATACATAAATCAAACACAAGTCTGAGCAAGTATTAACCAATCAAAAAATATATTTTAAAAATTAGGTTCTACAAGTCTCTTGGATATGTTGGATTTTGGCGATTTACAGTGGAAAATGTGTGAAAGATCAGACTGACTAAAGCGCTCTTCTCTTGGTGGCACTGCAATTGAGCGAAAGGGGTGTGTTCACAGTCGATGGTAGATATGCCCCAAGAGAAGGCATAGGTACTCCTAGTGGCTGGGAAATGGCTGACAGACAGCTGGGGGTGGCAATTCTAGGTGGCTGTATCTGTAGACGAGCTTAAAGTGGCATCAATAAAAAGAGTTTTAGCACTAGAAAAGTGAAAATCTGTCCATCAAGTGTTTACTGGTAAAGTCTATAACATGTTAGGAGAAGCACATTCTCCTCAACACAGTGCTTTTTTGTTACTTTTCTCAAAAAAAAAGGTTGAAAATAAAAGAAAGTAAGAAAATGAACGAATTTATAGGACAAAATGTAAAAAAAAACAACAAAAAATCAAAAGAAAACAGAAAAATAGAAAGAAGTTACATAATTTGACAGCTTAGGGTTATAGCTGGTATTCTCTCATCCTAAGCGAACACAAGAGCTAACAACCAACTATTTATCTACGCACTGTAAAAATGCCAGAGATAGTCATGGCAATGAATCTGAACAACTTTGCTCTCAGCAACACAAATCAACTTGTCCACAGTTTAAATTTCTGGCTTTTAAAAGGCTATGCAATACAAAATGGTTGCTTTTAACCATAAAATATTCTATGGCATTATTTGTGTATTCAGGTGTATACAATATTAGACTGCACAGCAGAGCTAAGCAACAAATTGTTTGGCATGAAACTAAATAAAACAACAAACTATTACTCATTTCTTTATTTACACTTTAAGTTAAACCTCCAGCCTTCAACAAATCAATTTCTCACTGAACCATGAAACGACAAACCTAAACAGACTGATTACTGACTGGTACGCATTGATGGGGATGCACTGGAGGATACTGGAACTACCAAATTCCGATTAGTAGATGACCTGCTCTGAGGACCTTCATTTTTAATAAATGTTTGATTCTGTTTGATGGCTGCATCTTTTCTGTGCAACTCCTGCGTTTTATAATGCGTCAACACTAATATGCCAATGGAATATAAGACGCTACATTCTGTGTTGTATTATTAGTGTATCTATGTTTTTATTATTCCCTTCCTTCTGGTCACTCTTTAAGTAACTTAAAACAGTTTTCCAGTGGATTCACCTTTAAAAGAAACAAAAACTTTTCCTGACATTTTCTAAAATGTCAAAAACTAGTTTGTTTTAGCGTCTGAAGTGTGAGAAATTCCCACTTTTTTTCTCATACAGCAGTAAACGGCGTAGCGTTGGATTCTGGACGAAAGACAACTTTTAGAGGCACTTTGGGAAATTTGCACGGACATTTTCCACTATTTTGTGACATTTAAGAACCAAACAATTAAGTCAAGATGTGAATTCAATTATTAATTAATAATGAGAAATAATTGGTGATTCCATCCCTACTTGTCATTAAAGGGTAATGACCATCCTGTTTGCTACATAACTAAACAAAAACTTCCATCGGTGAGATCACACAGCAATTCATCACCAGCGCTTTCCACCAGCATGAACAGAACTGTAGCCTATTCCAACCACTAATCTTACTTCAGCGTGATTGCAAAGTAACAAACGCACTGCTGTAGGATAAAAATTCACCCCCCAAAATGGCAGATGCCGTAGCAGCAAACACTACACAGCACATTCACATTGAGCTTTGCTTACTTCCCCTAATCAAAAATGTTGAAAGCAGAATTGAACCGCCTCTTTCCAACCGCCTGGGTGTCTTTGGTTTCTGTCCTGGATGAAAGAGCTTCCACATTCCTTTCCTGAGGGGTCAGAGGTCAGCCTCTGCACTGCCTGCCCGCCCGCCCGCCCGCCCTAGCTCCCGCATGCTGAGTGACTGGTATTAACCCCTTCGCTGCATGCCTCAGCCATACTGAGTAACAGGGGCTGTCAGCTTCTTTATGGTCCTGGTAGCACGATGCCAAGCCAGACCAGGAGCCTCTGCAGATTGGAGATCCACAAAGTAGAACACTGCGGGTGCAGAAGCGGCTTTACCATACGGGCAAACTAATTATAGAAAGTGAGTTCAGCGTCCGGAGCTAAGGTGACAACAGCCGCACTCATGGGGAGAGGAGGAGAGGGGGCAGGGGGGTGGGTGAAGTGCTCTGTTGCACAAACATTTCAGCTAATATACAGAAAATAGTTCTTGTTGACCCAAGCAAGGTCATCCAGTGCAGCAAAAGCAGGCAAGTTATACAAGGTGTTTTTATAAAGTCAAAGTAAAAGCTTCTAAATTCTATTTAAGAACAACAGGGAGCACCAATCAAAGCATGGTGAACAGAAAACCAAAGAACAGGCGCATTTGAGTCTGACCTGCAAAAGGTGTCAAAAAAAAAGTTTTCCAAAGGTAGTACAAAGTGATAAAAAAATCCTAGATATGGACTTAAAAATGGTGGTTAAACATCAGTGTGAGGAACGGTTCAGTAAACAAAGGGAAAGCTAAGAGGAGGGGGTTACAGAGGAGAGAGGTAAGTAAAAGAGGGACAAAGGGATGGTGAAAAAGGGAGGGAAAACTGGAGTCATTTTCAGCAGTGTAGTCAGGGGTCTTTGCATCAGTCAAGTGACTCCAGAGAGAGAGCCAGGCAGAGAACGAGAAAGGCAGAGAAAGATGAAGTGCAGGGGGTGGTGTCAGAGGACCAGGTCATGCTTTACTGACCACATTGACTAGGTATAGAAGCCAGGGAGGCTTAGGGTTAGTGCTGACGCACTGCACAGTCACAAACCAATTCCAGTTCAACGACAGAAATCTGGAAGGTAAGACAGATAAAGGTACAGTAGCAGTATCTTGGGTGGAGTTGTGGGTTTAAGCCTAATCCATGGTTTTTGCATCCATCTAAACTTGTGAGACTTTCACAATCTTCAGACAGGTTCCACACATGAGCATCAAAAAATATGATGGAAACCTTCAACAGCAAGAAGAGCAGTTTTGGTTACTGCGTTCTGTTTTAAGTCAAAAAGTTTAAAAAAACAAAAAACGTGTGTTCAACTGGTTAGCAAGAAAAGTGAAAAGCAGAGTAAATACAGGCGTAAACAGCATGTATAAAAAAACAGTGCATGAAAGGTTCCTGTGGGCCATGGCTTACTCAGCGTCACATGGTTGCACAATTATAGCAAAAATCACCGTAACTTTGGTCAACACATTGGTTACACATTGATTAATATGACAAACCATCATGCAGTTACTGAACTTTAAAATGTTTTTACTCAACATGTCCTTGCACAGTAAAGATTGTTCAAATGAAAAATTAATAAATTAAGTAAATAAAAAGGTTGTGGGAGACACATGGGAATCTGGTTGGTAGTTAGACCCACAGTAGGGGCTTTTCTTGGTTAAGCTTGTTTTGCAAGGACAACCAACGTCCACCACGTGATTTCTGGAGGTGCTGATGAAAGTAAAGAGAGCCCTGGACAGCAGCAAATCCGAGTTTGGTGGAGAGACTGTGAGCAGAGAAAGTCATCTACGGGCAACCACTGCTCCTTCCACAGGTCCAACATATGGAAACCTTTTGAGTTTATCCCCACCTTGAACGATTTGTTAACTCTTTCACCCTGTATTGAGCTGAACTAAGCAGTGTGTGAATTTGCTGCACTTCCTGCATTTTTGAAGGTGGTGACACCAAGGTGACTTGGTGCTATATAAAGAAAACTGAATTGAATTTTGCAGAAAGAATTAATGTAAAAAGTTAAAGGTTTTGTCCCAGTTATCTTGTTTTCATAACTGTTAGAAATGAAATGAAATGAAAATTAACTGCCCTTCCCCAGCACCCTTGAAAACAAGGAATCAATGAACTATTAAAAGGTCTGAGCCAAATTATTATTTTGAAGACTACAGTACTATCTGCTGAAGTTAGCGTGCTAACTATCTAGCCCTCACCCATCTGTGTTAGAATATCAGTACATTAAGGTGAACTCTTCCACCCTAAGCACTAGGGATGCTTTTTTTATACATAACTACATGCGTTAAGATCTTATGAGTCTGTTGTTATTAGCCATTTTACACATCTAAAAAAAGCTTTTAAAAAAACGACAAAGAAGTAATAATAATACGTTTCAACTATCTGTCCACTTATGTCCAGTAATTAGTGATTATGGTAAGCTACATCATTCTTTGACGTATGTGAACAAAGTTAAATCAAACAAATTGTACAGTGCTTACAAATGTATTAGATCACCTGTTTTTGAATTAGGAAAACACACAGAAGCTGCAGACTTCTGAAAAATATGAAAACAGTAATACCACACAGTAGGAATCATGGATCGTCATTATCATGTCGCCTTCAGAAAGGGCATTTTAAAATGACTTGACAGGAAATTCTCTTTGAACCTGGTGAGGCAACAAATGTAAAAGCACACTGAGAGCTGCTCAAACCCTTCATCTGTTTAGGCAGTGCTCTCTCTCTCTTTCTCTCTCTCTCTCTCTCTCTCTCTCCATCCTTCCTCCCACCGCCTCCCCCCAGTTTCAGTTCCTCTCCTGTTTGACTTTTCTGAGGCTATAGACTTGGAGGCTTGGGGTGAGATGAGGAAGAGGAAGAGTTTCTGCCATGCCAAACCCTCATTTGTCCCGGCAGTTAGTGCAGGCCACATTGGGTCGGGATGTGGCCATAAACCCAGCACCCACTGCCCCGGTGTCCTGGCTAAAGATAGCTGTGGTCTAACTAGGGGGAGGTGGAGAAGGCAGGGCTCATCTAACTGCCACCAGGCAACACCTTCACTGCTGCACTGTCTCATTCTGTTACCAACGAGAGAAAAAGAACTTAATTTCCTTTAACTGTCACCAATTTTATGGCACCACAATGTTTGTCTACTGAAATGGAAAATTTCCTGCTGATAACAGAAGTGAACCTCTAACCAGCTCAGGAACTGAATAGGAATTGCCTGAATAGCAGCTAACTAAAACATATTTGACTGGGATATTTTGCACCCCCTGAACCACTATTATAAACTATCTTGGCCAATCCTGATTAACAAATGTAACCCTAACCCTTTGGTGAAAAGTTGAGGAGAATTTGAAAATAATGCAAGACTTGGGAGGAACAATTCAAAGCCCTTAATGAAACATTTAGATACTCTTTCAGGATGACAAGGTTTCATCCACTGGACATGGATGGCGACTAAATGCTTTGATGAAGTTGTAAATTATGGGAATCACATGTTGCGGCTTTAAAATCACTATTTTAGCCAAAAAGTCAGATTTTCAGAAACTAAAAGATGCTACATTTGAAATGATGCCTCACACTTTTTTTTTTTAAATTAACATGAAGTTATAAATGTATTTGCAGCACAACTGAGAAACACAAAAATGATGCAGATATGACCAAAGTATTGGCCATGACATCACTAGTTACATTTGGCCCAACACCCAAACGTTTGTACTGTTAGACACAAAACCACAGTGTGACTGGAGCAGAATTATTAACTTTACAGGTGAAACCGTGTTTAAAAAATTAACACCATGATTTGGAAATATTTTAACTGAAAATAAGAAGCCTCTCCTCATTTTGAATTTGAATTCTTGCCGTTTCCTGCTGCACCATTACGATTGCTACACTTGTCTTTAATACTGTAGTTAGCATACATGCAGAGTTTGGTTTAACACTGTCTTGCAGTAAAAGGCAAGGCCACGCTGAAAAAGATGTCATTTAGATGGCAGCATATTTTGCTACAATATTGTGTTCCATTAATGATGCCTTTACAGCTGCACAAGTTACACTTATGATGTGCCCCTGGCTATTAACCATATACTGATAACATACAGATTCAATATTGGTTGTCAGCCTTGCCACAGATTTAGCCTGATTCTGTGGCTGTATTATTATTACTATTATTATTAATAATCCCCAAATTCTCTGCAATTTGACACAGGGTTGTGAAATTGCTCAACCATCTACCCACTCAGTCCTTCACTGAGTGGACGTTGTCCAGGCTTTTTAATGACTCAGTTTCTTTGGACACTGAGTCATTTTATACCTAGTCATATTACTTAGTAATCATTTTAGTTGTGATATTTTCCAACAGGTGAGCCTTTTCATGTTATCTTAAAACCATGTTGACTTAACTCCAGAGTTTGCGTTTTGTTTGATGTATGAAGAGTCTGAACCTTTGTCTGAGAAAACTATTTGACATATTAGTTGCCATTTCTTATTAAACTTTGACTACAATATACAATGTGTGTCTCTGTGTGTGTACACATGTTATGTGTGTTCTCTTCCGAGCCAGTGAGGTGGATGCAGGGGTCAGCAGGTTGCTGGGGGTGACACTGAGTCCACGCTGACTATTTGACACTGGGAATGTGTCTGTTAGTGATACTGCAGGTCACACATACTCCCAGACACACACACACACACACACACACACACACACACATATATATAAATACACATACATAAACCAGTCTTTCCCAGCACTTCCCACATGAATGCACAGACCTGCAACTCTCAAGACAAATTTAACCATACAAGCACACAGTAGACAACTTCTAACTGTCCAACTGTAATTATAAATATATGCTCAGAAATACATAATGTATTCTTCCATTCAAACCCTAAATATTTTTTTAAATAATATCATGTATTTGAGTGGCCACACATGCCACTGACCAGCTGCAGGCAAAGCATCTTTCAAAATGGGATGTGTACCATTTTTGTGTCATCAGTCTGTTAAAGTGAAGTGACTGATTCATTTAGGCATAGGTCACTTTTACTTGAATGTTCCCTACAGCTTTATTTAATCACTACCACAACATTGAAGAAATGAGGTACAGTGCCCGTGCAGTTTTATGTACTACGTGTAAGATTTGACAGTACATCAAGTGGCATATAATGCATGAGGTCATTGTTTTCTAGCCATCTGAGCTACATATTAATACTCTGAGAATTAGAAAGGCCTCCCCCTATATGTTGTTATGGAGAGCATTTATAAACTCACCAGTAAGAACCAGTAAATCAGTAAGACAGTTATTAGCCCTCTGAGGTCTAGGTCAGTGACAACCCCTACCCGGGTTCAGAATCTAATGCTAACCTTATGTTTTGGAGACAAACAAAAGGGAATTTTTTTTTAAAATGCCAAGACAAAGAAGAACAATTAAAAAAAAAAAAAAATTAGATATTTTGATAGCATATGGTTAGGGGTAGGGTCAACATGAATGATTTTCAACTATGTTGTCTGGTATTAGATACTACTTATTCCTGTCCCCACAATAGGCATAACATCTTCCAAGTAATTATTTAAGTACACAAATTACTAATAAAATCATTTACTTCTCAAGT
This sequence comes from Etia nguti, assembly GCA_015106755.1. NCBI lineage: Eukaryota > Metazoa > Chordata > Actinopteri > Cichliformes > Cichlidae > Etia > Etia nguti. The sequence goes on along the minus strand of VUQG01005908.1, from coordinate 19,250 downwards.
ACACCTACAAGCAGCTGAAATCAAACTAATTGAGCTCCTGTTGATGTTTGAGCTTCATTGGTTATTTGTATAGCGCCAAATCACAACAGCAGCCTCAAGGTTCTCAAGGTTATTCTACAACAATAAGATGACCCCCCTATGATCAAGTACTTGGTGACAGTGGGAAGGAAAAACTCCCTTTTAATAGGAAGAAACCTCCATTAGAACCAGGCTCAAGGAGGGGCAGCCATCTGCCAAAACTGTTTGGGGTGAGGGGAGAGAGACAGAACAATGACACGCCGTGGAAGAGAGCCAGGGATGAATAGTAACAACTAATAATTAAATGCAGAGTATAAACACATAGTGAGTATTAAAATGCGAGTGAAGAAGAAACACTCGATGCATCATGGGAAGCCCACAGCAGCCTAGCCCTATTGGAGCATAACTAAGGGAGGATTCAGGGTCATCTGATCCAGCCCTAACTACATTATTTAGCAAAAAGGAAAGTTTTAAGTCTAATCTTAAAAGTGGAGAGGGCACCTGTCTCCCAAATCCAAACTGGAAGCTGTCCAAAGAGGACGGTTCCACCGTTTGGTGAGAACCTCAGCACAAATGCCTCACACCAATTGTTTGTGCTCATTTTACAGCGAAAGGACCTGAGCACCAGTCACTGAAACTGGGTCACGCAACATGACAATGATACCAAGCACAGGAGCAAATCTACAACAGAATGACTGTCAAGTCAAGGCATTAAATGGACCAAAGTGCCGACCTCGACCTGAGTGAAATGCTGTGGTCAGACCCTAAGAGAGCTGCCATCACACCGCAGTTTGAAAGTGCATTGATTTTGCAGGTGAACCTCAATGAGCTGTAACAACACTGTAAAGAAGACTGGGCAAAAATTCCATCACTATAATGATGGTTCTTCAACTACTGGAATCACAGGGTGTACTTAGTTATTCACATGACTGCATAGTCATTTGGAAACTCATGCATTATATTGACTATGTACTGGATATTTAACAGTCTATTATATTCATGATTTATTATGTTAATATTTCAAATTTAAGTCTGTAAATGTAAGTTAAGATCAAGTATATAAGAAGAATAGTAATACAAGAATAGCAAAATCTCTGACCCTTAGCTAAGCCAAAAGATAAAGTTCAACATCATGTGTACATCAAAAACAGATTGCGTATATTATGATTATTTATACCAGATGAACCACAAAGAAAAAAAAAAAACAAACAAACAAAAAAATTGCAGAGTCAGCGCATTAGTATGCAGGATACAGTTTTTCCGTTGCAGAGCTTTTATCAAAATGTTGACGTTAAAGACACAGGCAGCATGACTCAATGTAAGGCATGTGTGTCTGTGTTTTCAGCGTGTAAAGAAGTCTGTGTGTGTGTGTGTGTGTGTGTGTGTGTGTGTGTGTGTGTGTGTTCAGAGGTGATTCTGGGGAAAGCCCTTCTGGCAGGGAGTCCTGGCCATGACATGGAGCTCCACAGCAGCCAGAGAAGTGGGCACAGTTCCAGTGGGCGTCACGCCAAATGCCCTCACCCTCTCTCATGTTTAAAGAGCAGAACATCTACGTACTGCAAACCGTCACGCTTATACCTCCTCAACTATACACCTCCTCACGTGTATTTTTACTATATTAAATATGCACTTTTGAGCCCAAATAAAAACATCTGTTCAGCAACAAATTTGGATCTGCTATTATCTATTATGTTGGCTGCTATGTAGCCAACATAATACCACCAACTGGTGCATTTTGCAACCTCAAAATTAGTGTTTTAGCCACTTCTGTGTTATGTGTTTTTTGGAGTCAGAATTTGCTGTAATATGGACAAAAGGGTCTGGGTGTTGAAGGGATAAGTTATTAGCTATGAGAAGTCTTGACTGGCAAGCTACATTCACTGCAAGGTGCAAAGCAAAGACAAATGTATCTGCAACTTAATACTAAGTAACACACTCATAAATGTTAGTATTTGACTCAAGCAAACAGGTGCACAAACTTCTCTGACCACACAAAAGGCATGGTATTTGACAGATACTTGCATTAAAATGCTCCAAAAGGCACAAACACAATCAGGAACTCAACTTCAGAAAGTTCTGTTCGCAAAAGCGAGGCCGAACAAACAGCAATCAGTTACAGCTCTCTGTCAGGACCCTTGACAGTCAAAGAGGACATGCCTCTAACTCCAGTATCCATGTGGATAAAAGATTCACCAACCAAACAGTTGTGGTTGTGAATGAGAAACCAGGCTGCTTTGTAATTCATTCTAAGTTGGGCATTTTAACATGGGGGTCAGCCTCAAGTGGCTGTTGGAGGAACTGCAGTTTTTAGCCTTTCTGTGTCAGCTTTATTTTCCAGCCCCAGAGATGAGATGATCTTTTCTGACAAACCTTATAGTAACATCCTTGGTCATTGTCTAGTGAGGTAAAATACTGAACTTTAAATGAACCCCTGGCTCTATAAAAACAATGCAAACATGAGAACACTCATGTCAAACCCACACACGGAGTCATTATGTAGCTGCTCTGACTGAAACGCATATAGCTTGTACGTCTGAGCCAGTCCGTCCAGCCGCTGGGACTCGGTCACTTTTGTTTTCCGTGCTGCCGCTGGCTCTCTCTGATTCAGATGGGGTCAGCAACAAACAATCTCTAAGTTTGGCAACGTCAGCTCAGCTTAAAACAACAAGCATTGTTCAACAGCTTTTTGTTTACAGAAATCTACAGGTTTCAAAGAACTCATAGCCTTTTCCACTTTTTTTTAATCTTTCCTTGCCACTCTTGTCCTACAGCTAATTTTCCTCTGTTTTGTTTCTTGTTTGCTGAATGCACACACACTTTCCCCCGTGCGTGTTTTTAAAGGATGTTCATGGTAATGGACGGGAAAAAGAGGAAAGTGGTGTGTAGAAGGGGGAGGGGGGTTAAAGGTAGAGACTAGTAAAAATAACATTCTTGCATAAACAGGACCTTGAAGAATTGGGCAGTGGGCAGACTGCATTCTTTGAATTTTTTTTGAAACTCGATCACATTTAGTGGAAGTGTTGGCTGTAGGCACCTTCGGGCGGATGACAGCGACAGGCAGAAGGGAAGGAGAGAGAACATAATACAAAAAGAATGAGATGAAAAGAGTAAGCAGCCAGCTGACAGCGAAACAGAAAAAAAGGGCAGATAACACAGATGTTCAATGTGGGGGTATTTCATTTCAAAACAGCAGCGTAACAGTGCTGTAATCATTCAAAGTTATAATGTTAGAATTTTTCATCCAGCTCACTTCTTATATGTGGCACAAAGATGCAATATAAATGGGGATGCACTGTTCCAACTTTTTACTTTCATATGCAATACTCATTCTTTGGACATGGTTATGTGCTTATACAACAACAATATAACAACAACAACAATAATAATTAAAACTAAATGAGGTTATGATGAGTAAAAACAACTCTGTTTTTGCATACAGTTGAAACCACCAAAAGTACAGTGGCTTGATATAGCCAGCCACAAACTGTACTGTTGTTGTTATCTGCATGATGGGCAGATAGAAATGGGTAGTGTTAACAAACAACTGGCAAACTAATGCAAAACCTGGCCATGAATGAGCTCAGAACCTGAGATTTTCCACAACAAAAAGCAATTCAACACTACGACAGGCCTCAAAAACAGAAAGGCCTAGAGTGCAAATCAGTACGTGTCGCAACCTGTATGATTATGGAAATAGCATCAGACGATAAGATTAGATCAGCCAGTAGGTGATGGGGAGATGAAAGTGCAGAGGAAAATGTCAACATACCATCTGTCAAACATGGGGTATTTTAGCTTTTGTATGTAGGGTTATAGTGATTATGTCACTGAAGATAGCAAAAACATGCCCAACGTTAACGTACATACACTGCTCTGCAGTGCGACCACTTTGGTCCAAGCTGAAAAATGACAACAGCTGTGGAGTCTATAGAGATTTGTCAGTACAGGAAGTTACACACAGCTAAAGAGAAAGCCCTGTTATCGTGCTTGGTTATCTCCTACTCTCTCTGACTTGGAACAGCTTTCTAGTCTCCTTATCAGATCAATTTCATAATATTTTTGCTAAAACAAATTGTGTACTATTATCCAAATATTGCTGCAAAAATTTTGGCCTTTTGGACATTTTTTTTCTTGCCATTTTATTGGATTTATCTAATAAATAATAATCACTTGATGTGTGGTACAGACCAAGATGTTTGTGCTGCAGTTTCTGCGAGTGAAATTCCAGAATTTTTTAGTCTATTTCTTACCACTGATTAGTGAGTATCACTCTCTAAAGATTATGGATACATGTTAATAATTAAAATAATCTGGAAATTAGCTCAGAACTCCACCCTCTTGTCCAAATGTGAACCGAAACCAACAGGTGGTCATGGTGGCCACATCCATCTTCTATAATGTAATCTAGTAATGGTTTCAGACAGTGGTTGATCAAGTGAGAGGCTGCAACAAGAGACTGTTTAAGATAAACAAGGAAGATTTTTAACTGTTCTCATGCTGTAACTCATGCAACGATACTCTAGTGTCTAAGAAAAAAGTAATTAACTGGAAATAAACCTAATATAGCATATTTAAAAGTACCTAAAGATTTTGAAGTAGTAGTGGTTTTAGCATTGTACTAAGTACCATTAGCTACAGTGTAAAGCTTTAATTGGAAATTACAACCATTTGTTCTACAAAGTTAGCATTGTAGAAAACTTCTTGAAAACATCCCTTATCATTTTATTGAGCCATCGTGCCTAATATACAAGATATTTCCGAACAATTAAAAGAACTTCAAATATCTCTTTGAAAGTGACCACACTACTATACTTTAGGGAAGCCATGTGTATTTTAAAACATTTCTGACCTACAAGTCTTTGGCTCACTAGAAAAAGCAAAACATAAGTAAGGAGAACCTTGGTGACAAGTGTAGAAAGTTTCACTGTGGGTGAGTGAGTGAGGAAGACTTGTGCAGAGCCTGTGCAGAAAGAGTGCTGAGTTCAGGAGTTATTCATTAACACATTTTTACACAGCTCTTTCCTTCTCCTTTCTTCCAGCCCCCAGAGATAAAAACACACACTCATTTGCATGACTGGGATGCCAGAGGGTGGTCTTCCACCTCACTACCTCTCCAACACTTTAAACGTGTGTGTACGTAGCAAGGGTGTATATGGGTGGGGGATGTAAGGAATTCTGTTTGAAGCTCTGTCCTTCTCTGGGAAAGGTTTAAATTTCAGTTGGAGAGTGAAATAGTTAACAGACTGCCCTGCATCCATACCACAACTCTTTACTTCATACTTATCCCTGCATGAGACCCACGAAATCAACTCCTGCTTCACTTCAGTACTAAATGGTGAATTAACCTGTGATAAATCTACATATTCATCGGGATCTAGTAGCCATGCTGCCATCTAGCAGGCATTAATATAAAAAGCTAACTCCCCTTCTAAATGTACTTCCTGAATATCAACATTAGAGAAATATGATTATCCTTGACCATTGAGCCTATTGAGTCCATCTGAATCATCTTACATGAAGTGGTCCCGGGCACCCATAAGAACACCTGAGGAAGGCCTGTTTTTACCAAGGTTTTTGCCAGTGTATTACAACGCAGGCACCCTTCTATGGCCTAAAGCACAAACTATTAACTAATTTTGTGTTTGTTGTCCACAGGTGCTTTTTAAAGTTTTGCAGACCGTTTTTCAATTGAATTAAACTGAATTCCACCAAATCACAACAGTCACTTCAAGGTGCTTTATACTGTAAGGTAAAGACTTTAAAATAATAGAGAAAAAACCCCAACAATCTGAAGACCCCATATAGGCATTTGGCAACAGTGGGAAGGAAAAACTCCCTTTTAACAGGAAGAAACCTCTGGCAGAACCAGGCTCAGGGAATGGCAGCCATCTGCTATGACCTGCTCAGGGTGAGGGGAGGGAGCAGAACAAAAGATGAAAGAGACGATATGATAAGAGGTGTATGAAGAAGAGATGCTCTGTGCATCATGGGAAGCAGCCTAGGGCTACTGCAGCACAACTCAGAAAGGGTTTGGGTCACCTGATGTAGCCATAACGGTAAGATTTATCAAAAAAGTTTTAAATTTAATCTTAAAACTAGAGACAGTGCCTGTCTCCAAAATCCAAAGTGGGAGCTGGTTCCCACTTTGGATGGGCCTGAAAGCTGAAGGCTCTGCCTCCCATTCTACTTTTAAATTCTCTAGGAGCCAGAAGTAAGCCTGCAGAAAGTGAAATGCTCAGTTAGGGTGATTTGGCACTATGAGTTTGTTAAGATAAGACAAGACCTTGTATGTCAAGATAGGAATTTTAAATTAAATTCTGGATTTAACAGGGAGCCAGTGAAGTGAAGCCAATATGGGAGAAATATGCTCTCTCTTTCTAGTCCCTGTCTGTTGTCTTGCTGCACCATTCTGGATCAACTGAAACCTTTTCAGGGAGTTTTAAGACAATCTGATAATAATGAATCACAATAGTTCAGCATAGAAATAATAAATACATGAGCTAATTTTTCCGAGAAAATTCTTTTCCTCATTTTAGAGATTCTACAAATGCGAGAGAACAGTCCTACATATTTCTTTAATATGCACACTGACGTCATAATACCGATTAAAACTGAGTCCAAGTTCATTACAGTGTTACTGGAGGCCAAAGTAATGCCATCCAGAGTAAGTATCTGGTTAGACACTGTTTCTAAGATTTAATAGCTAAGTATAAAGCCTCAGTTTTATCTGAATTTAGAAGCAGGGAATTAGAGGTTATTCAGCCCTTTGGGAAAACCTGCAGTTTACCTAATTGGTGTGTGTCATCTGGCTTCATGGATAACACTCAGTATCATCTGCATAGCAATGAAAATGTAAGCCTTGTAATAATACTGCTTAAGGGAAGCATTTATATTGCCTGTATAATACAAGCAAGGTAAGCAGTGACTTGACTGAAGAGAAAATGAAACAAATGTATATTCCTTCAGCAAGAGGAGAGCTTCATGAGGTAAAATACATGCTAAATCAAAGATATAGGGATTTGAGCAAAAACCATAACTAAAACAGAAAGCTTTTCCTCATACTGTAGCCAAGATATGAAATACCATAAAACAGATTAAAAAAAAAGATGGATGAAAACAGTGGTGCATTGCAACTAACTTGGAAATTCATTTACACTTTCATTTCACTTTCTGTAACCAACTGTGCCACTCCTGTTCATCCTTATGACTATGTTAAACTCAAGTTAGAAGTCTGTCTTCATACAAATATTGTATATTGGACTTCATACCATTTATTATAAAGGTTTATTTACTAAACTTAAAATATCTCCATACTATTGCCATTATATTTTAAATCTTATTCTGCAATTAAAAGACAAAACAAAACACCATGACGAGAAAAAATGAACTGTGTGTGTCTGCGACCACATCATGTGTAGACAGGAAGTTAAAGAGAAAATTATAAAGCTGGAACAGTTCTGTGGCGGAGGTGTGGTCTCTGGCCTGCTGCAGAGGAGAGGTGGTACAGTGAGCTCCCGGGGCAGCTTGGAGGCGGGGTGAACAGGTGTACCTGGCGAGGTGATTAACTTCGGCTCTTTTGTTCTTGCAGTGACATTCGAGGAGGTGGTGTGTGTGTGTGCGTGACGGCTGAACGGGAGTGTCTGTGTCCCACGCCAGTGTGTTGAAACCACAGTTGGACTATTGTCAATAAAAGCGCTGTCACCACAGCAGCCCTGTTGTGCGTTCTTGGGAGGGGTCCGACATCACAGTGGTGCCGAAACCCGGGCGCGATGTCCGCTCCCCCGCCCGATCAGCCTGCTCCACCGGTGGCCTAGCCGCCCACTCAGCCGCTGCAGATCCTCGGCCAAATGATGCAGGACATGGCGGCGATGGCGGCCCGGCAGGCAGTGGCATACGACCAGCAGCTGGCGATGCTGCGCCAGCAGGTGGAGCAGCAGACAGCAGCCCTGGGGCAGCTGCTGGGGAATGCGGACGCACCGGCGTCCCCCAACCGCTGGCAGTGATGCTGCACCGTATGAGGGAGGGAGAGGACCCTTTGGTGTTTATTGAGACGTTCCAGGCCACGGCGTTGGCTTACCACTGGCCAGAGGAGGAATAGGCCACTCAGCTGCTGCCCCTGCTGTCCGGCGAGGCCCAGACGGCTGCACTGAGCTTGTCCCCAGCTTCACATGGGGTTTTTGAGGATGTCTGCCGGGTGGTATTGGACCGCTTGGGCCTTTCCCGGAGGATTACCGGCGGAGGAGCGGCCACGTTCCGACTAACCAGCTGCTGGCAGCAGCACCACAGAGGAGGGGAGGCGGCCCCGCAGGGACGGAGCGAGCCATGGGCTGGAGTCCCACGAACCCGTTCTTGCCTTTGCTTCCAGCTGGAGCCCCAGCAGCACCCGCCCCTGGTCCAGGAGGTACGTACCGCATACTGGTAAGGTGTTGAGGGGGTACACGCCACGCCTTGGTGGACACAGGCTGCACACAGACCCTGGTCCACCAAAGTTTGGTTCGCCCCCAGGCATTGTTGGAACCTGAGTGGGTGGAGGTAAAATTTGTGCATGGGAACATTCAGCGGTATCCTGTGGTGTCGCTGGTGTTGAAATTTAAGGGCAAAACACATAGAGTTAAGGCGGCGGTTAGCCCGCGCCTGTCGCATCCCCTGATCTTGGGTACCAATTGGGCGGGGTTCCATAGTTTATTGGGGCAGTATGCGGGGATGCGATCACGACCAATAGACGCGTGTAACGTTTGCGCGGCGTTCAACGGTGACGCGGGGTTGACCAACACGGACTCGGAGGGGGGAGGAGGCAGCGGGACCTTCGATGGAGGTCCCGCCGCCTCCAGTGGTGTGCCCCATGGGAGATTTCCCACTCGAGCAGTCTCTGGACGACACCCTACGCTCAGCCTACGACCAAGTGATAGAAATTGATGGTCAACTGGTGCACCCTGGGGTCGCGCGAACTTACCCGCACTTCCAATTGTGGAACGACAGGTTATATGGAGTGAGTCACAACGCTCACACAAATGAGATCCATACCCAGTTGTTGGTACCGCAAAGCCGCCGGGAAATGATTTTCTAGGCGGTTCATTGTAACCCCATGGCTGGCCACATGGGATGAAAAAAGACTCTGGAGCCTATAATGGCCTGGCATCTGGGCCGACGTGCGCCACTGGTGTGCGTCGTGCCCAGAATGCCAGCTGGTTAGCCAGCCGGCCGTTCCCAAGGCACCTTTGTGTCTGTTACCCCTCATGGAGGTCCCGTTTGAATGTGTTGGTATGGACCTCATCGGGCCATTTCACCGGAGTGCACGCAGCTATCGCTTTGTATTAGTCCTAGTGGATTATGTGACGCGGTACCTGTAAGCAGTGCCACTGCGCACCATTTCCGTGAGAAGTGTGGCGCAGGCACTGTTTCAGGTCATCTCCCGGGTCGGTATTCCGAAATAAATACTGACCAACCAGGGCACGTCATTCATGTCTCGCACACTAAAGGAGCTGTATGGGTTGCTGGGCATTAAGGCTATTCGGACCAGCGTCTACCACCCCCAGACCGACTGGTTTGGTGGAGCGGCTGAATAAAACCTTGAAGTCCATGATCCATAAGTTCATTCACGAGGATGAACGGAATTGGGACCGCTGGTTAGACCCTCTGTTGTTCGCAGTGCGGGAGGTGCCCCAGGCCTCCACAGGATTTTCTCCCTTTGAGTTTTTGTACGGCAGGAAGCCGCGGGGGGTGCTCGACCTGATTAAGGAAAATTGGGAGGTAGGTCCGAGCCCCACAAAAAATGAGGTTCAATATGTGCTGGACCTGAGAGCAAAGCTACACACACTGGGGAGGCTCTCACGGGAAAATTTGCTCCAGGCCCAGCAACATAAGCAGCACCTGTACAACAAAGGGGGGCCAAACTCAGGCAATTTTCACCGGGAGATAAGGTGCTTGTGTTACTCCCTTCTTCCAGCTCCAAATTACCCGCCAAGTGGCAAGGGCCCTTCGTGGTCACACGGCGAGTAGGGAACGTTGACTATGAAGTAGTGCGGTCGGACAGGGGCAGAGCTACATAGATTTACCACCTCAACCTCCTTAAAGCCTGCAAGAAGGCTGAAATTGCTTCTCTGGTGAGCCTGGTAAGGGAGAGAGATGAGTTGGGGCCGGAGGTGCCACAATCCAACATTCCCACCTCCCTCCGTTGTGATGACCATCTCACACAGGCCCAGAGAGCAGATGTTGCTGCATTGCAACAGCGCTTCACTGATGTGTTCTCCCCCCTACCCGGCCGTACTTCTCTCATAGAGCACCATTTTGATACGCAGACTGGCGGGATGGTGCGTTCATGGCCCTACAGGCCACCTGAACATAAGAGACAAATAGTTCAGCGGGAATTGAACGAAATGCTGAAGTTGGGAGTAATAGAAGAGTCGCACAGCGCTTGGTGTAGCCCCATTGTTCTGGTCGTGAAGAAGGATGGGTCTATATGGTTCTGTGTCGATTATCGCAAGGTGAATGAGGTGTCACATTTTGACGCGTACCCAATGCCCCAGGTCGACAAGCTCCTGGACCGGTTGGGCACTGCTCGCTTTTTCACGCTGCGTACGCTGCCGCCTACCTAGATGATGTGATCATCTACAGTGGCACGTGGGCGGAGCATGTGCAGCGGGTGGCTGCGGTCCTGGAGCCTCTGAGGCAGGCGGGGCTCATGGCCAACCCGAAGAAGTCTGCGGTTGGACGGAGGAAGGTAGTATCTGGGGTACCACTTGGGGAGTGGGCAGGTGCGTCCTCAGGTGGAGAAGACAGTAGCAATTGCATCCTGCCCGCGCCCCAAGTCGAAAAAGGAGGTGAGACAGTTTCTGGGGCTGGCCGGCTACTACCGCCGGTTTGTACCGAGGTTTGCGGACCTGACCAGCCCTTTAACTGATCTCACCCGGAAGGGTGCCCCGGATCTGGTCCAGTGGACGGAGCGGTGCCAGGTGGCATTTGTGAGGGTAAAATGGGCTCTCTGTGGGGAGCTGCTGCTGTTCACGCCTAACTTCTCCCTCCCTTTTCTCCTGCAGAGAGATGCCTCAAACAGAGGGCTGGGGGCCCAGCAGGTAGGGGGAACGACCGGCCGGTCGTCTACATCAGCCACAAACTGACAGATGGGGAGTCACGTTACAGCTTCGTGGAGAAAGAGTGCCTGGCAATCCGGTGGGCGGTCGACTCCCTTTGCTACTACCTCCTGGGACGCCCATTCACCCTCTGCTCAGACCTAGAGTGGCTCCACCGCATGAAGGATGCCAACGCCCGGATCACTCGGTGGTATCTGGCTTTGCAGCCTTTTAAGTTCAAGGTGATCCATAGGCCGGGGGCGCAAATGGTCATGGCCAATTTCCTCTCCCACTCGCGGGGGGGGGTGGGGATTCAGCCGGATGGGCCCTGGCCTCAGTCGGGCGGTGGGTATGTGTGGCGGAGGTGTGGTCTGCTGCAGAGGAGGGGTGGTACAGTGAGCTTCCGGGGCAGCTTGGAGGCGGGGTGAACAGGTGTACCTGGCGAAGTGATTAACTTCGGCTCTTTTGTTCTTGCAGTGACATTCGAGGAGGTGGTGTGTGTGTGCGTGACGGCTGAACGGGAGTGTCTGTGTCCCACGCCAGTGTGCTGAAACCACAGTTGGACTATTGTCAATAAAAGCACTGTCACCACAGCAGCTATGTTGTCCGTTCTTGGGAGAGGTCCGACATCACAAGTTCACTAACGGATTTTTTTAGTTTCCCGAAATACAAACTGCATGAGACCAAATGTGATTTTACTTTTAGCTGTAGTGCATGTAATCCCATTTGTTTCAGGCCATAAGGTAAATATTCATGACTTTTAAATTGGTATTATTAATAGTTGTATAAAAGTCTTATGAGCAGATAGTCATACCATCATACTGCATGGAAATTGAGTGCAATTCAAGCAAATGTGCTGGAGGAAGCTTTTTCCATAAAGTTCTCAATGAGTTGGAGTGAACGGAGCTAAAGGACCGAAACAATTATTTACATCTGCTCACAGACAAAAGAAGCCCAATTTTTTTACTTGATATGCTATCAGTAATCTGGAATGGAACAAAACAACAACCATGATTATTTTAGCCATCAACTACGAATCAACTATTCACTTACTTAGCAAACATGTAATTATTGAACTTGCAAACAATGAAAATATGCATTTCAAAAGTGATTGCCTTGAAATTAAAATAAATACATGGAAAAAAGAGATGGCTGTGTCTCCTATACAAGAATTAAGCCCAGAGTAACAGGTGGTTTGTTTCCTTTTTTTTTTTTTTTTTTAATTTTGGCCTTTGT
>VUQG01005906.1:38295-55754 GCA_015106755.1 Etia nguti | reverse complement strand
TGGCAAACCAGGTCTGGGCCACCAAAGGGCCGTCATTCTTTGCGGTATGTGGGCCATGTGTAAGCACATTGTGTGGGCCTGATCCAGGCCATACCAATTTTACTATGTGGGTCCTGTAATCTCTTACGAACTACCTCCAACGGTTCCGTGACTGGGATGCATGTGAAGAGAGATGTAACATCGTACGAGACCATCCTGGAGAGGGAGGAACGCTGGTTTGTGAGCGGAGTCAAGGAGGCCATTTATGTGAAAAGGGAAAGACCATCTCTGAATCGAGGAGGGGGCCTAAGGGTACATCTTTCACCATCTTACAATGCTGTGATTGCAGCCATTCCCCAACTCTCTGTGAATGGTACTCATGACCATTGATCAGTGGTCACTGATCAGTGGTTGTTGATCAATGGTCATGAGAATTTGCATAATCATGATTAAGGAACTGACCTCCCAGCCCATTGTTTCCTCAGTGGGCTGGTTTCAGTCATTATGCAAATGTACTGTTTATAAGATTGGGGAAACCTGCAGTCAGCTGAGACTGAAGAAGTCACTTAGATGAGTGACGAAATGTTTCTCCCACTGAAAACGCTACGTCCAGATGAACAGAATCAACTTTTTGGGGATTTACTTACCTGGATGATTGAGAATGCATCAAGATGTCAACAAAAGTTTTTTTCTTAATGTGGCCTTAATACTCCTTTGTACTTCTTTGTGTGAGACCAATTTAAACCATTTTACCTGAAATGCTCACAGAGTCGGCTCAATCTGATGGTCAGCTGTGTCGCGTGCAGAGCTGAGGTCCAGTCGTGCATCCAACACTTTTTAAAGATGTTCTGACATTCTGAGCAAAGCGGTTTGGTGGAATGCTTCCTGACTGTTAACAGTTAATTAAAGTTATTGTGAACGGGATATCAGCAACAGCACTCTGGAATAAAAGAATCTGCTTCCACTGCCAGGTGCGCTCTGCACTCGTGACAACCTGGACTTAAGGTGACGGAGCAGCTGAAGGGAAGGTGTGACGACCTGGATGGAGTCCAGACCCCCTGCTGATAAACTCCCGCTACACCGAAGCTGCGTTCACAAACACTCAGGTAAACGACTGCTGAGAATAACACAGCAGCTCTACAGACATGGCACTGGAAATTAAAACTAGAAAACCCTTTTCGTTTAGCTCTGTTTGAATTTCAGAATAAAACATCAATAAATAAGCCATTAAACATTTCACCACATAAATCAATAAATCTGTTTTTAAGAGTGTTCACTGCAGAGACATCAAACCATTCAAACAGCAAAACCTCAGATCACTGAAACTCAGAGCGAGTTAAATGATAATGATGTCACTGTGTTGCAGTCACATGACCAGCCGTCAGCCTGTGTGTGTGTTTGAAACAAAGAGGCTCACAGAGCACGCCTGTCAGTACCAAGCACCAACACGCACATTTGTCTGGCTTTGTGAGGACCCTCAGTGACATGATGCTTTCATAACCTAAACCGGGTCATGACCTCTGACCCCTGAGGTAAGAATAAACAACCTCACAAAGACAGACAAACAGCAGCAGATCTGAGCGTGTTTCACTTTACTGGATTTAACACCAAGGAGAGTAATTGATCAATTAGTCTATTGACTGATTGATTGAGGCGGACAGCTGAGAGTGAGACCACAGTTTGATGTTTAAATAAAGTTTGATTCAAAGATCTGAATGAAAGTGAAGACGATTTATCAGCTGCAGTTTCTCGATATTATCCGTTTGGAGTACTTTGTCTCACTCTGTTCACCGTGCAGTAAATATTTCAAACTGACCAAGCAGAGAACGAGCTGCTCGGTTTTCTTTCTCAACATTCAGCATCCTCTTGTTCTTTATTCAGGTGAGTGTAAAACACGGTTACAGCGAACCCTGAATCTTCCTGCAGCCTTTTTATTTGCAGCTCAACTGTCCGGCACTCAGAAAAACTCAATCTCACCACACACACCTGCAACTCTAATAATAAAAGTCTGCTTTTACTTCCTGTCTGCAGACTGAATGGAAACAGACAGAAATGTACTCACATCTCAGAGCTGCCGGCCGCCTGCTGCTCGCCTCCAACTGCTACTGCTCCCCACCACACACTAATCCACTTTAATCACACAGACACACTCCCCTCAGTGTGGTCAAATGTCCTCACAGTGTCTGAAACTCATAAAGCTGGTCAAACAGGCGCACTGACACACACAGTGTGTAGCTGAGGTCAGGGGGCGTTGTTAGATTGGGGCAAGCCCCGCCCCCTGAGTGTCAGACAGAGAGCGGATCCTGATGGTAATCTGGGAGTTAACAAGCTTAACGGGAGCTGAGCAGCAGCCTCAGATCATCTTTGTTAGTGATGAAGTACATCACTGAGACATTTATCATATTGCAAGGATTGAACATGACTGGTCATGTGACCTCAGACTTCATAGGTGTAAATAACACCATCACTAATAATTAGCCCCACAGGTACAGAGACAGGAGCTCATGTGGGAACCTAACAGCGATCATGTGATCACTCAGACGAGGACTGCAGTGCAGAAACTGTCCTGACTTCATCGGGTCTGTGTGAAGAATCTTAAATAACCCCATTTGTCACCAAGCACCTCTCTGTGTGACGCCCTACGTTAAAGGCCATGTGAACGTCACAGATCAAACCATCTTTCACTCTCGGACTGCTTACCTGAGGTTTGCAGCCAAACCTCCATCATCATCAGATAAAAGGCTGTGTGGCTGTTGCGGTCCTGAGAGTGTAAGGTGGATGTGACTTCATAAACCTATGCAGAAAGGACACTAGACTTGCTCTTACTCTGGGGTTTCTCTTTATTCGGGTACAAAGACAATAACACACCTCATCATCAACAGTGTGTTATGCAACTGCAACATTCAGGCCTCAGAGTTGGGGTGATTTTACTTGTTTTTCTTAGTTAACAAAAGACTAGTCTACATTCCTACAACACAATGCTGTCTTCAAAAGTTCAAACAGGTGTGTGATCATACAGTGGCAGTATTGGGGTTTTTTTTCCTTATGGTAACTGAGAAATAAGAGCTATTATTTCTAACTTAAAAAAATAAAAATCAATAATAATGATAAAAAATATTAATTTTTCTCATATAAAACAAATCGAACACTATTCTTTATCGTATATAATGTTGTTGTACAAAAACCTGAGCTTTTCTGGGGCTAAGACCACAGGTTTCACGTTATACTATCAATCATGGGGTTGAAAAATGTATGCCAGTATGAACCAACATGAGCCAGGAGTGAGGATGAGAACAGTTACAGTCTAATACAAAACATGAGAGCCAGGAGCGAGCCAGGAAGCACCCAGTAAGCCAGTTAGCTTAGCATGCTAACCAAAAGTACTAATTGTAAATAAAGTTACTATTAGAGCTCCAAAATGGCTGTAACTTTCAGGGTACATGCTAGCAGTGCTTATAATAAAAATACAAACGAACTATTACTACTCTGAGAACGCTTTCACTATTAATCATACAAAAAGAGCAATTCTGCTCACCTGCACCCGTCTCCATTTTGGGATTATTTTCCTTTTCTGAGGATTGTACTGTGCAGCCAGGAGGAACCTTAACAATGCAGTTTCGTTATTTGTCGACCAGGTGGCTCCAACTATTCACATTTTATAAAGCTCTTTTTATAACTGTTACAGCTGCACCTGAGAGGCTGCTCATGTCACACCTGAGGCGAGACTGTATCATTTGTCCTGAAGGTGGCGCCAGAGGAAGATCATTTACACTGCACTCACGGGATTTATTACTGTATATGTACAGTGGCTTTTTAGGACATCCAGCCCTGCGTGTCTAAAGTATAAAGTTGTGTTCTCATTAGATTCATAGTTTTATATGGTCAAAGTAAAACATGACATCTGTAACATGAAGAAAAAAAAACATCGACAGGTAGAATATCTCATACAAACACTTTGTTCCCTAGTTTGAGTTTATTAATGAGCATATAGAATTACTGTTAGAGCCTACTGTACTACTAACATACTTCTGGATATGTTTATAAAATATAATTATTATTCTTTGCATACAAAGAGCAAGAAATAATGTCACATTGTTGTACTGTTCGATCTTTTAAGCATAAAATCACAGCTGATTCATGTGAAGCGCAGGAGGAGGTGAAAAATTATCCTACAAAAACCAGAGAAACAGAGCTCAGAACTGGCCTGACAACCTGAACAATGTTAGGTTTCCTTCATTGATGCTAACAAACGTTCATTCCCTTCGAGCTGTTAATGAAGGCACGGCAACACCTGAGGTCAGTAACATATTTAATGTCTTTACACATGTAACCAAAATATAACAGCAGCAGTTTGTTCGGAGACACGCATCAGGAGTTTTGCTGAAAAAATCCAAACGAACAAACATGTCAGACAACAGCGTTTAGACATAAGAAAAAAAGAACAAAGTTCATACAAAATCACATTCTCACCAGCAGAGCTCGTCCTTTGGTTTCTATCGGCAACAGAAAGTTTCCTAGAGCACAGAGCACACAGGCCACAGCGAACGGACTGAGAGCCAGAATCACCGACTGAGACATGAGCACCTGAAGTACACGCAGAGCAATGATAGACTGCAACAAAAACTTGAAAACTCTGATCATTAAGCAGGACAGTGAACGCACCTGAGCAATGAACGGAGCGATCATTCCTCCGATCCGACTGAACGACGTACAGAAACCCATCCCCAGAGAGCGCGCCACCGTGGGGTACACCTGAGAAACCAAAACACCTGTCACCTCAGACCCAGTCCTTAAATGCACCGGTGAAGCCAGCAGAGTGTGAACATACCTCTGCCGTGTAGATGTAAACCACATTAAAGTTCATGGAGACCAGAGACCGCAGCAGAAACAGCAGCACCGTGAAGCCAAACCTGCACGACCAAAACAGACCAGATGACATCATAAACCTGGACCTGCTCTAACGAGATGACATCATAAACCTGGACCCGGTCAGAGGGGTCCAGTCTGTGGGGCTCTTACATAGTGGAGCAAATGTTGAGTATCATAAAGAAAAAGGCTGCTAACAGCTGCAGCACAGTCAGAGTCATCTTGCGTCCAAACACGTTGAGCAGAGCGATGTTTGCTGGGACCACTGGGAGGACAGAAGAGAGCGGTCAGAGTAGACCTGATCCGGGAGCAGCACAGCAGCAAACCTTCACAGGACATTTTAGGAACTATTCTGCAGTGTGGCTGAAAAACTGATGAACTGAAAATTCTCTCAACGCGTTTCGCTGACGATGACTCACATGCGACCTCTCCGAGGCAGCTGATAAGCAGAGTCTGGTAGTCACTGTAACCAAAGGGGATGCAGTAACACAGTCCGTCCTCATGGCGATGTTTGACCTGATGCTCTTTGTCAGCGTCCATCACACACAACAGGTTCTTCTCCAACAGCTCTGAACTGCTCAGCACTGAGCCATAGTATATAAATGATGCCACAAACCTGACAGTGAAACAAATGGAAGTTGGTCCTGAACAGGTCCAAAAAGGATCATACACACTGGGAAAAACAGATGTCTTTATGGTTGGAAAAAGAAAAGAAAAAAAGCTGCTGGGAGCATTTTAAGTTGTCTACGAAATGTTTCTAGAACAGCTAGAAACATTTCATAGACAACTTTTGTCTGTATAAACTTAGTACTTTAAATCTTCCTATTTGGCATCTAATCAGAAGATATAACACAGTATTCTCCTCTATGCGTATGACACCTTACTATGTTTTAATATAAAGCACTCATACTTTGTGATTTGGTTTCCTTAAAGAACAATACTGCTGGACAGTTTGAGTTTTTCATGACTATTCCTGTCTGTAAATGCAACCTGTTCAAACTTCCAGTTTGCTTTCGCTGGGTATTTTGCTTTTATCTGATAATTTGCTCCTTTGATGCCTTTTTACTGTGAAGGCTATGTAGCCTGCGTTTATTAAAACACTAAAAAATTAAATACCATTACCATGAGTACCAGAGTAGTACAGATGTCCTCCTGAATGATGGGCTGAGCAGAATTCTCCAGCTGCCTCTTTCTCTCTGAAACATAAAGGAACATTCACGCCAAACTATCCTCTGACTGAATCCGTTGATAACCTCAGATTCAACTCAATTCAACTCAGTTTTATTTATATGGTGCCAAATCACAACGGCAATCACCTCAAGTTGCTTTATATTATAAGCCACCATCAGGACATCCTGTGAATTACACATACTGCCCTGTGTAGTGTTTTTCCAGTAGACTGTTATCACAAACTTTAAGATAAAGCAATTTTGAAATGTTTTTAATCATTTTGACAGCAAAACATTTTCAAGAGCTGAAAGATTCACTCAGCAAAACAACTTTCAGGAAGATCAATACCCTTATTTCAAGTCTTATTCACTACACTTAACGCACCGTAATGGGCTCCACGAGTCGTCCTGGCGGAAGAGAAGCTCGGTTCATTTTGGCAATCCAGTGCAGCGTTTTCATGGCAGCCTCAGTCTTTCCTGCTGATACGTTGTAACGAGCCGACTCAGGAATAAACTGATTTTGAATCAATGCAGACAGAAACAGCAGTCAGCCTGAGTTCACGAGGCTCAGCGTGAATAAACCCACCAATCAGAAACTTACATTAGCCTTGATGAGACTTAACCTTCCCCACTTTATGCTTTAAGTGGCACTTCATGTGATTTCTGCTTGTTTAGTGACTCCACTTCTCTTTTTTGTTCACCTCAGCTCCTTTTAGCACTTTCACAGTTTAACAGCCTAAAACCTGACAGCCTAGTTCAGAACCTCCAAATCATCTCTCACTTCTTTCAGTAACTGTAAATTATTACAGCAAGACTTAAACATCTTTGAAAACCTCTTTAGGAATCTTTCATTCTTTGTTTAATTTGCCACACTGAATGTTCATATGTGCATTCATTTCTAATCTAATGACCACAGCACTGCTGCACAGGTTAGGACGGACAGGTGAGGAGCACATCTCACCTTAAAGAGGAAGATAAGGATGATACTGGGGGTGACAGAGATCCGGATCATCCACCTCCAGCCCAAAGTTGGAACCACCAGCATACCCAGAATGATGATAAGCATGGAGCCCAGCATCCAGAATATCTGACACACAAACACAGAGCATGCTGGGAGATCTGAACTGATGACATCACACCATACAGGTAACTAAGATGAGTTTGAGGATGCCTTTAAAAACCTCACGGGAGAAAAAAAACGCAATTCAACAATCCTCTAATTTTAATGTTTAAGACAAATATGATCCGAACACAGAAGAACAGAGCATCAGAGTAAACAGAGGGTTTTAAACGAGGTGCCATGGGGCTCTACTCTCAGTACATTTCTGTTTACATAACATACAGAGATTATTATTATCATTCTCCTCATCGATGTGTACCGCTATTCAGATGATGCAGCTTTGCATTTTAGAGATTCTGACTCACCTTTGAAGCTTTCCAATAAATCCAATTTCCAGCACTTTTGTTTTATCACCGAAAAAGCACTTTTTGGTGTCACTGTATCAGATGTCACTGTTAATGGTTGACATGCTTCCGTCAGCTGAAGCTGTTACCCATGGAGCTGTGCTCTCTCCATAACGGGTATTAAGCATTAAAATGAGGCTGGTAACAGAATCTGTGATTTATGATACATGTATTTGTTTTAGAGATGGACTCTGAGCTTTGCTGCTGTCGTCTTGTGATGTTTTGTATTTGCTGGACATCTAAAACGTTATCTTTCTCATGTCTCTTTAAAAACAGAATATTATCTCCACAAGACTGTGATTAATAACTGTGTGTATACACTGACTCGTGTTTCTTTGACAAGTTTGTTTTGTGAGGTTGATTGTATTGCCTTAAAAGATAACAGACCTACACATGTTTTATGTTTTTATCTTTTATGCTGAGCATGTTGAGCTTCCATGTAATAAAATCTGCTTTAAAAATAAAGCTGGTATTGCCCATGATTATTATGAAGGTCAAATAAAAACACTGGATTTAACCCTGTGAGGTCCTCAGTGATGGGCACTAGAACCCTCTCAACCTCTGTGCTATCACAATATCTGATTTCCAAAACATGAGCTAAGACATGAGGATTAGAGCGGAGTAAGGAAGGAACTGCGAGCGAAATAACAGCTGGTGACTGGAAGTGGGTGGGCCCTCAGTTAAACTTTTATCAACTTCCAGGTGAGCAATAAAGGCAACTACCAATGGAGTGAAAAATACTGTTGACTGATATACGGCGGTGGGTTACCCAGGCAATCTCAGCCTGTAATGTCTGTTAGCGACCAAGTGTCAGTGAGAAAGTGATGCTGATGATCGCTTCCTGTGTGGACACCCATTAGGACCTCTGTGATGTTTCCCCCTGTGAGGTCTCCCAGATGAAGCAGTACTTTGTGGTTTAACATGATTCTGACTTCCTCGTCTTTATTTTTGTGGAAACCAGTGAAACTCAAAGAAAAGATGAACTCACGGTGGCCAGAGGCAGCAGGACGGCTCGATATTTTGCCGGGATGAACTCGGTCTTCAGCACAAACCTGAACAGAGATGCTTTCATTTAGTGCAGCCACTGAAACTTACCACCATCCAGCCAATCAGAGTGCAGGATGTTCAGCGTAATGTTTGTGTGTGTGAGCTGACCCCTGCGACACTCCTGCGACGCCGCAGCCCACCATGGCACGCAGGAAGATGAACCAACCGTACGACGGCGCAAATGACGTGAGCAGCGAGAAGTACGCACTCCACACGAAGCCACCGAACACGACCTGGATCACACACACACACACACGCACACAGTCAGCCAAACAGTGCACAGACTCCAGCTCAGACCTGGCGTGTCGGTTGTTTCTGCTGACCTTCCAGCGTCCGTATCGGTCGGCGATGTATCCTCCCAACACTCCACAAACCATGAAGCCCAGAAAAACCATCTGAGGACACAGAGAGAAGGCAATGCAGCACTTTCGTATAATCATCACGTTACTGAGCTCACACGCCTCTGATGTAATGACACAAGAAGCTGCTCTGCTGACTGTAAACGTGATCGATCAGTGAGACCTGTTCAGAGCTGCTGACCACATAAAGTCAAGCCATGCTAAAGAAAACATCACTGAGGTTAGGGTTACCCTCTGAGAGTTCAGAGGGTTCAGCCTAACTGGTTGATGCGAATTAAATGATCAGCAGATCAATCAGTGTGCTGTGACTCACAGTGGAGACGAGTGCAACCTGCCAGTCGTCCAGACGCCACTCACATCGAATCTCCGGAGAAACCACAGCTAACAACATGATTTCCATCGCCTCCACGATCTGCACACACACACACACACACAGTGTGAGTACCCTGATTACTTTAAATACTCTGAGTATTTTGAGCTGCTGAGCAGAAACGTGACTCACATTGGAGCTGCCCATGATGACAAACAGCAGGATGTGAAAACGCCCGAAGCCGATTTTCTCCACGGCATCCTCCACTGTGAACGTTTTATCTTCTGCAAGAATCAATCAATACATCGATCAATACATCAGCTAACATCACCACCTTCCTGTTGCTCAGAATCGCTGTGACAGACACCTTTAGTTTCATAATGAGGGAAATGAGGTGGTGAGAACTAGTTCTTCTGTGGTGGACTGATACGACCCTACAGCAGTTGCGCTTTAACCTCAGAGGACTTGAGTCCCAGCATGCTCCTCTCCTCCTCTGACAGGACCACCGGATCCTGGTTCTGTTGGAGGTTTCTTCCTGTTCAAAGGGAATTCTTCATCCCCACTGTCTCCTTTGCTGCTCACAGCTGATTCACTGTGAGTCTTTACCTTTCAGAATAAAGCATCGTCATGTGACTTCTGTCGTGAAGTGCTTTATGAATAAAGTTGGACCGAAATGAAGTACGAAGAAGTTCTTTGTAGTGAAACTGACTGTTAAAAACTGCCCATGGCAAAAACCTTCTGTGCTTCTCCTGATGTTTTTGCAGTTTTTGCAGAGAGGTTCATTCACAATAACAACATCACAACCTTTTTAGGAAACGTTTCAAAGGGCCTCACAGGACCCTCCAACGTCTCCAAGGGCATCACATCATCTCCAGATGTTTGATTATCGATTATCAGACTCACCATTGTTGCTGTTCTTGTTGTCCTGCTTGTCGTCGGCAGGTTTCTCCTCCAGTTCCACCTCCTGCAGATAGATAGAGCTCACCAGCTGAGTCTTCATAGAGTCACTCATCCTGAAACGAGACGTCTTTCTTTCAGCTGTCTGAGGTTCAACCGTCTGCAGAAACATGAGCCAGAACATTTGTGAGCAGAGTTTCAGCTTCATGCAGCGCCGCTGATGGACAGCTGACCGAGTCTTCATTTCATCGTTTATATTAAAATCATATCTGTGGCAATGCTGCAGGCTTCTTCAAACAGTCACTCACGCTTAATTCAATTCAGCTTATACAATTCAGTTTTATTTATACAGCGCAAAATCACAACAACAGTTGCTTCAAGGGGCTTTATATTGTAATGTAGACCCTGCAAAAAGACATACAGAGAAAAACCCAACAAATCATATGACCCCCTGTGAGCAAGCACTTTGGCAAAAGTGGGAAGGAAAAACTCCCTTTTAACAGCAAGAAACCTCCGGCAGAACCAGGCTCAGGGAGGGGCGGCCATCTACTGCGACCAGTTGGGGTGAGAGTAGGAAGACAGGACAAAAAACATGCTGTGGAAGAGAGTCAGAGAGCTCTATTAACACATAGTGAGTGAGAAAGGCGACTGAAGAAGAAATACTCAATGCATCATGGGAATCCCCCCAGCAGCCTACACCTACTGCATACAGCATAACTAAGGAAAGATTCAGGGTCACCTGATCCAGCCCTAACTGTATGCTTTAGCAAAAAGGAAAGTTTTAAGCCTAATCTTAAAAGTAGAGAGAGTGTCTGGCTCCCGAATCCAAACTGGAAGCTGGTTCCACAGAAGAGGGGCCTGAAAACTGAGGGCTCTGGCTCCCATTCTACTTTTAAATACTCTAGGAACAACAAGTAAGCTTAATCTAGAACTGTTTGGTTTTACCTTTCAGTGGGTCCTGTTATCAGTCTACAGAGCACTGCAGTTCACTCGATGACTTCAGGGTGGCGTTACAAACACCGCTGAGCTCCTTTACAATCGAAAGTCGAAAAGTATTCAGACTGCAACGCTACTGATCACCTTCTCCATCAAACTGATCTATTGATTGATTAATCGCCTCCAGACAAACATGAGATTTATCAGACTGATCAGTGAGCAGCTGCCAATCAAGTGTTCAAACGAGCAGCTGATTTATGGATTTTAATCTGGTTATTAGTAAACAAAAAGAATATATTATTTTCAGACTTACTTTGTCACATTCTCTGAGGCTTTTTAAAATCATTTTGCTCTCACAAAGTAGCTGTTGTAACAAAAAGTGATTTCTGATGTTTCAGCGGTTTTTTTATGTGTAATGTCTTTACTTATAGTATAGTTTACTGTAGTAAACATGATTTAGAGGGGGATTATATATTAAGTTATGTTGTAAGTATGAATCTGTGTTATTGTACCTGCTTTATAACCAATCCAGTCCTTTTTGGCCACTTAAAATATCTTTATTGAACTAATTCGTTATATCTGCTGCCATCTTAACCAACGGTCTCTTGAAAAACACACTTTTAGTGTCAAAGAGACTTTTTAGGTGAATAAGACAAGAGTGTTGTTAGTGGCTCAAGACAACTTGAGATCATTCATGAGGGACACATTTGACATATGTTTCACATATCATAGGCCAAAAATCATTTACAGCAATACAAGCAGTGATTTTTTTGGCAAATAGCATGAAATTACTGCATATTTCTGGCAGACGATCAGTTTTTTGGAACACAGGTAAGAAAACCTTAAAGAAACAAGCATCCAAACTAGATTTATTTTAACAGACGTGTTAATCCTTCTTTAATGAACTGGACGGAGTCGTTTTAAGCCCAGTCAAAGGTAAATGGTCCTGATGTATTTTCTTTCATATGTGAAACAGGGAGGAAAAAATAAACGTTAAACTGGCAGAAATTTAAATGTAGTTTGACTGAAAGATATTTCTGGTGATTCTCGGGAGGAACCGGCGCTATTAAAGCAGAGTGCGATTTATTGTTACTGCAGCCACTTCAGCTTCGTGTCAGCTTCACCTCTCACACAGGAACCAACAGCGCAATCGAACCCTTAGAGTTCTCTCTCAAATGAAACCAGTACTCACACAGATGTTGAATTTCAAAGTTAAGGCCGCCGGTGAGGTCTATTTTCATCCTGAAGCAGGTCACAGCCCGACAGGTAGGTCAACACCGTAGCTGTTCACCTGTCCAGGTGTTTCAGGAAGTGCTGCCGTCACCAGAGAGCCAGCCCGGGGGGAGGGGTAGGGAGCTTTGTGTGCAGGGAGGGGTTCAGTTCCGCCCATCATCAGCTGAGTGAAGAAAAACAAACAAAAGCGTCTTCACAACATTTAACGTCCCAATGAGAGACAGGAAGTCAGAAAATGAAACAATATGGTCAATAACAAGATCAATAATTTAATCTCAGAGCAGTTACACCTGTTAGATCTCAACCCCTCGCACATTCCTCTGGAATATTTTCACTTTATTAAAGTTAGAGCACAAATATTTAAACTTTAGTCCTGAAGCTCCCCCTGCTGGCACTGAGAGTAATTACAGACAGAAACCTGCAGTTCCTCTGAGGTCCAGCAGTGGCAGCATTGAGTCAGTCCCCCATAGACTCCCATGTTAAAACTTTGCAGCAGAAATAAACATGTTTACAGCCAAATACACAAACTCATTATGTCTCTATAGATAATTTCCTCCTTTATAACAACTCTAAGGGGGGAGGATGGTTCCTAAACTCACCCGTATAAATCAGGGGGCGTGGCCTCTGACTGGCAGGTGGATGATGACACAGGCTGGTGTAGCTGCTAGCTGTCTGCTAACTGGACCGCTGGACTGTGTTTGTGCTGTTGGAGCCTTTTGGAGGATTTTTAATGCCATCATGTGACCAATAATGTGGCTGCTGTGAGGTTACTGTACTAACAGACCATCCAGGAAGGTGGAGCACCAGGTTTAACGAGTGAAATTTGAAGATTTTGATTGGATGTTGCTGATCAGCGGGTATCTGTGTGTGTGTGTGTGTGTGACGCTCGTACAGTCTGTGGATGCAGGCGATAGCTTGCTATTCCTGCAGACACCAGATTTAAAATTTAAATAGTGTTAATGAGGATTTGTGCGCTTTTGACTTTTTTCCTAACAAATCGTTCCTAAACTTCAGCTCTTTCTAGAAATGAGCTGTTTGTTTAGATTACAGCATCGCTATTAAACTCTGTGACTCTGTCCCATGAGTCAGTGTCATTGTGGCAGAAATGGGCCTCCATATGCAGAGCTGTGTGGTTTTGGAATGAGGCGTTGGCCGATTGGAGGGATCAGACAGATTAGACGCTGTGCAGCGCATCAGAGGAAAACCGAATCATCGAAGGATGAAGAAAAAGCCGTCAGCCTTTCTGAATCTGAACACGTCTCTTTAATGTTTTGAACACAGTCTGTCAGAATTGAAACACCACAGGGTGCAGCTCACACAGAGGTGGCGTAGAACAGGTCCCATCATGTGACCCGCACAGGTTAGCGGCACGCTCACCTGGCCGCTGTGGAACAGATGAGGCCGCTGGCAGTGTTCCCAGCTCACTGACTCGACATTAAAAGAACTCCCCCTTGCTCTGTTTCCATGAAGCAGCGTCACCGAGCTACCTGAACCACACCTGGGGCCTGCTCTCACCTGGTGTAAGTGTGTAAACCGACGAGGCGGTGCGCGGAAACAGAGCCTGAAGAGGAACAACAGGAATGTGGTTTGACTCGGAGCAGCCGTACAGAAGTTCATTCATGACAAAACTACTGACAGAGGGGAGATCTGAAACCCTGATGAAAGAAAAGTTTTCTGCAGGTCAAAGGTCAACACCTGAAAACAGTTTCAATTGCTGGAGCAGATACAGCTACTGATTTTAGCAGGGGAAAGCTTGTCCAAGCTCTTATTTTAGCGGGCAGTTTGAGATAACAGGGAAAGCTGGAATAGCAGCTAAAACACAGAATCAGTTTAAAATTTTGAAACAAATAATTATCAGAACAGAACAAAGTTGAAACTGAGAATTTTTAAAAATGTGCTGATGCAGCAGCAGGTGTGTTTTAAAAGCTTCTGAAGTAGATCCACCGACAGCTGCAGTCTGCGCCAGATCTGTTTGTCAAATGATCTATTTCAAAGATCTGTTTTCAAAGTTCTCACCACTAAAGCTAATGATCAGCTGACCACATGCTTCCTGTGCCCTGACTCCATCACCTCCACCTGCAGCTGGTGGTCCTGATCTGCTCTGCAGCAGTTTTTGCAGTTTCACATTTTTTGTTTTCAGTTTGGTTATTTTGGTCAGTTTGAGTTTAATTCCTCATGCGGAGGACGTTTGTCAGAGATGCGGTGTAAGAAGTTCAGAGGAACAATCTTTTCATGTGGAGGCCCGGTCACAAACACCTTCTGATGCTCAGCTCGCCGACAGACTGAGGACATTTTCTGACTTTGTTAGTTTGGTTTTCATGTTTGTTTTAGTGATCTGTGGTAACCCTGCCTGCAGCCTTGGTGAGCCCAGCATTCATGGATCATGAACCAGTTCTCCACCTGCTGCAGGTTCAGAGTGCGGAGCAGAGTGAGGATTGCTTGCATCAGCTGCAGTCCTGATGGGGGAGTTAAAAACTGGACTCCACGACAGCAATGGGACCGGCTCGGCCTGCAGGGAGGGGAACAACCGTGATCCCTGCAGGTTTCAGCAGGTCTCAGAGTGCTGATCAGTAGTTTTGTCATGAAAAATCATCCTCCAAGCGTCTGCTCATCTGCTGGACTCTTTCTGAGGATCACAGGTCTAGAAAACAGAGTCTCTGGAAAACAGAAACATTCAGGAGAAGTTTATGAAGAGTTTGCTGAGAAGTCAGACTTTTCTTTGCTATTCAGACACCTGCAGGATTATTTTCCATTTTTTGGGTGATCTGATCATTTCAGACACCTCGAGTCGTTGAATTAGCACCATTTGATCCTGTAGGCATTGCTGAGTCCTACAGCGTGACTGACAGGTGCTAGGTCCAATCAGATCGTCTCTAGCAGGTAAAGAGTTCTGCGGTTGGTTTCTGGTCCATGACGAATGTGTTGTGTCTTTGAGTCTGTTCAGCAGAACAATCACAAATAAAATCTTTTCCATATATAATAGGTTTCTATTCAACATCATATCCACTCCATCCATACGCATCTTCATTCAGACTCAAAAATCTCCTAAAAAACAAAAACATGATGGTTCTCATGGTGTGTTTTTTTCCGGCTGTGCTTGGATGAACGGTGCTTTGATGGCACTGTGACATGAATCACTCTTCGCTCACTCTTAACTGGATGTGGAACGATTCTTCACTTTTTAACATCTTTTGGCAGCATGCTAAACATTAACTGCAACACCACGAATAGCTAAAGCCTCAAACTTAGTTGAACATGCTGAAGAAGAGCAGAGAGCAAACGCAAACAAACCTTCATCATGAGTGACAGACGTCATCAACACACCACAGAGAAGACAGCCAATCAGCAAAGAGAGGAACCAGCCGCTCAGCTGTGCAGCTAGGACACAAAACTAAAGGTTGAAACACAAAGTCTTCACTCAGCGAACTCATCAAGATACAGAGACAACGTCAGCAGGTCAACATGGGGAGACGTTTCTCTGGATCTACAATCACGTCTGCAAAGTGGTCTTCTACAAACTTCCAGAAGGTTCTGCAGACTTCACTCACTGGACAAGGTCAATAATAAAAATATAAATAATCAATAATATGAAAGGTCAGTAATGACAAACTTTATTTTCCTCCCCTGATGAAATGGTGAGAGCCTGCCAGGTGATTGTGAGGATTCAGCCAGAGGCTGGAACAAAGAAATGCTATTTATGCTCTAAATCACCCGACAGAGCAGGTTAAACAGTAACACTTTTACCTGCAACTTCCCGGCATGACGTCTGTAGTTCATGTGAGAACAATGAAGCTAACAGAACGGGAAATTTACAGCTAGGGAGTCATCATGTGGACGATGTTCCTGGGCAGATCCCTCACCTGAACCACACAGTGTACTCAGAGTACTACTGAAGAGTACAGCTGAAGTGAGCACTTCCTGTCGTGTTCTACATGTGAGACAGAGGATCAGCCTGGAGTCCTGGAAATTTAAACCTTGTCACTAGTTGCTTTTCCCTCGATCAGGATCATCAAGCAGCTCTGATGAGACATCTCTCAGTGAGTTTAAGAAGCAGCTTGCCTCTAAGGAAGAACCACCTTGCAGCGGTGATGAACGACTAGTTCCCCTCTCTGACGAATACTTTTTAACCACTTGTCTACAGCGCTCTGCTCACAGACTGATGGATGCAACAAATTAGCAAAAAGCTCGATACCAAAAGCAATGCATTAGCTGAATTTTTTTTTCATTGCCACCAATACGTGAACACGCGAGCGAGCAGCTAGACTAAGCAACGTTTCCACAAAGAAACAAATGCTGGCTCAAAATCTACAGCGAGCTAAAACACAAGAGGATTACAACCATAGAACAGTAGTTTGGTCTTTTTTTGATCAAAATAAAGGATTTAAAGTATACTTTCATATATAAGCAATAAAAAATAAGTAACATCTCAATACTCCAGTAATAACTCTTACATTAATATTGTGCTCATTGGGATTCTATCTCTTTACATATATTTTATTCATTCTTATAGATAGTTATAAATATTATTTTTCTTGTTTTGCGTCCCCGTGCAGCAGGAACTGTGCGGCACCTCCAGCTGTCGACAGTGCAAAGACCTCATTGATATGGTTTATGAACGGAGACCTGACCACCGTGGCTGATGGGAGTGTGGAAGGCAATTAGTGGTTAATGACAAGATGGTATGAGGCTGACAGTTAGCACCACAGAAGGTCCAGAGAACCAATCCATTTCAGAACTTCAGGAGGAAATGGTCCAGAGGGATTATCCACTCAAAAGGTCAAGAACAACCATCTACTCCAATAGAATGAACCACCAGAAGGCCATGAAGGACAGCACTTCGCAGAGGTTCCAATGGATAGATTCCCTGGAGGTCCATTCACTCTAGAACTCCAGGAACGACCACAAAGTTCTGAAAGCCTAGACGGGAAGTTCTTCTCCAAAGGTTGGTTGCACTAACTTAAGAAGGTATTCATAACTTGATGTTCTACGTCAGAGCTGAGTATCGGTAGTTGCACCATCCAGCCTTAAGTCTTCTTGCTAATCTTGGCCTGTTCTTCAAACCAGAAAATGAAATTGTTAAGAACTATGCACTCTTTTAGCAGACTGACTTGAAACAAGATAAGCCACCTGACCTGGTACATTCATCAACATTGAGAAAACCCGAGCTCCCGGTGAAAACTTCACCAGCACAACAAAAAC
>VUQG01005906.1:26683-38275 GCA_015106755.1 Etia nguti | reverse complement strand
ACAAAAACATACAACCACTGGATAGAAGGTCCGACCCAAGCTCTAAACCAGGACCCTCTGAGGCATGGAGCCACTGTGCATTTGTTTCTATGAGCAATATATTAATTTTACAACAAGCAAGCTAGACAGACTGCTGCAGATACAACGATGAGGAGCTGACTCTGTTAATCTGTTTAAACTGACTGGAGAGCCTTTAAGTTTGAGTTGGATCATGACCAAGCAATTAGTGGTGCTGCACTTTTTCACACTTATGCTTCATGAGCATCAACAATTACATGACCATATACCTGTGTGCTTGCTGGAGGACTCTCAGTCCACTGGTTTGACGGATTGCTTACACAGAAACTTGCGTCCTTGTTTTGCTCAGGTCGTCTTCTTTCTACACCCTGGTCAATAAAATGACTTATTTAGGTCCTAATGCCCTGCTTCTCGAGTTCTATCATGTTAGACAGCTTCTATTTTCTTATTTGCAATGTAGTATTTTTTTAAATTTGCTTTGATCTAAATGAAAAAAGCTGCTTTTAGCTGCTCTCTTACCACAGGGGGTCACTACAGCTGTACAACTTTGATGTGGTAGAGGTTTACACTGAAGCCCCTTCCTCGAGCAACTAGAATTAAACCAGTGACCTTTTGTTTCCCAAGCAAATGTGTTAACCACTAAAACACCAAAAATAAACAGTTAGCAAGAATGCTTGCTGTTACGCAACACCCATCTTCATGTGCATGTTCGAGTAAACGAGCTTGCTACCACCGGGCGTAGTTAAGGCTGTCTGGTGCAGTCAACATAAAGTTCTCTCTAGACTGGTCTAAAATACTGATCTTGCAGTTAGAACTGGGTTTAGTAAAATCAGGCCAATATCAGGCTGGACCAAATCCCTCAAAACCCTCAAGAACTCCAGGAGGCCATAATGAACTCTCCGATGACTAAACTCCAGAAGACCAAGAGGCCAATCAGGATGTTAAAGACCATCAAGGACCATCTACTCCACAAGTTCAGGAATGAATTGCTGCTCCAGATGTTTAAAAAGTAACGACTCAATCAAGAGGTTCAGGAAGGATGATCATTAATGATGCTCTTCAGGAAGCACTTCAGTGGAAAATACGAGTCAAACTCATGTCTAATGAAACAGAGCTGAGAGTGACGGACAGACAGTTCAGGACCCTGTAAAGTACCGGAGGTCTCCAGGAGACACGTCCTAGTTTTCAGACATGGATTGTGGTCCAGACTTGTTTTGGGTTTATCGGCACAGACGTACGCTAACTCAACAGAGCCCAGAGTGTAAATTGGTTAGTTTCAGGGTTTCCCTCAGACCTTTCAGGCTCTACGTGGTTTAAAACTTTCAAAACCAGCTGAGTCCTGATCCAAAGAGGTCCAAACCAGTTTACGGGTAGCTGGTCACTGCCGCCTGTTTCTGGGCGAGACGTCGCAGCTCCTCCCTGATGGCCTTTATAAGAGAGGCGGAGGTGTGGGCAGACGGTGATGCGTCCTCTGGCGGATATTCTGGAGTTGGTGAGGTCAGGAGGAGAGGTGGAGCTGACGGGTCCCGCAATGAGGAGCTGGGCATCTGGAAAACAGAGGAAGAGGAGAACTCAGGAAAGGACATCACCTGTGAAAAGAAAGGAGAAAGGGTGAGACATTTCAGCTCCACCTGTGCTCCACCGAACTATTTTCTTTGGTGATTTCACCACTCACGCTCTCTCTGCTGGCTCCCGGCCTGGACAGGTCCTGGTCTGAGTGCTGCTGGTTCCAGCTGGAGCCAGTGGGGCCCGACATGCTGCGACCCACCCCAGGGTATGCACCAATCTGGCTGGACAGACCCACCTGGGTCAGGTGATGGAGCTGTGCACCTGGAGGTCAGTGAAACCAGTCAGCAGATACAACATTAGTAAATCATCAGTCTGTGTGGAAGCAAACTGAATACAGACACAGTCATGTGAGGTTTGGACGTATCAGTGTTACCTTTGGCTTTATTGTCAGAGACTCATGAGAAAAAATGCCTCGTCCCAGACTAACTAACCTAATCTACAGTCTCTGGGTACTCACACACAATATAACAATGATTCTTTTTAGAAATCTTGAGAG
This sequence comes from Etia nguti, assembly GCA_015106755.1. NCBI lineage: Eukaryota > Metazoa > Chordata > Actinopteri > Cichliformes > Cichlidae > Etia > Etia nguti. Next base: position 36,192 of record VUQG01005906.1, on the reverse strand, counting down.
AGTGATAATTCTTTCAATAAACCCTGCTCTTTCCTAAACTGATAGCAATGCTGTATATTTGTCACGTGTTGTAGTGCACTGCACCACCAGAGGGCAGCCTCTACCGCAGGACCAGTCAGCTGTATTATGCATTACCTCTGGACAGTTTGACTGTTTGAGACAAGTTCAGGATCTAAAACACGTCAAAAAGTGAAAATAAGAGGAGAATATTTTAGACTCAGATTTGTTTCATTCATTTTACTTCAAATCTGAATATTTCATGGCATAAAGTTACAAAACTGAATGTATTTACTGACTCACTGAGGCCGTCCTCAGTGCTGTCACTGCCCAGCAGGGGGCCGGTCATGTTTATAGCTGCAGTGACTTCTATGAACACCCCATCATGAAAAGTAGATACCTGGTGTCAGGTCATGTAAACTGAAAGCACGGTGAGCTGTTATTTGTTAGTCGCTGTGACTGTACCTGTGCTCCCTCCTACAGGTCGAGGTCTAGAGGAGGAGGGTGGGTCCTCATACTGCCCCCTGTTGGAGTAAATTGACTCCTGTAGCTGATCTCCAGTAGACACATACCCTCCTGAGCTTAGGCCCTGCCTGTAGAAACACACAGAGAATGAGCTCTGGTTCTGACCTAGCACTCAGACTGGACCAGGTCTGCGGTGTTCTGACACTGACCTCTGCAGCAGGCCCTGGACTGAGGTGGGGGACATCCCCAGCTCTGCATATCTCTGCAGGAAGAAGAGAAAGAGGAGAATTAAACCAGAGCACTAGTTCCTGACAGAAGTATCTGCTTCATCTGCAGGTCCACACACTCACTGCAGAGAAGGGGCTGTGAGGGGGGGCTGCTGGGTAAGAGCCCCACTGCTGGTTTGGGGGCCAGCTCTGAGGGGAGGGGCTGGGCAGGGCAGAGCTTACCCCGGCGCTGCCCTGCGAGGACGGCGACACCAGGGCGAAGGCGTCATCCAGAAGAGAGTGCATCTGCTGCCGGGCCTCTTCAATGGAGGGCTGGGGGGGCATGTAGGGGGGCGGGGCCGGGGCAGGGTCAAAGACATCGTCAGTGGGGGAGGGGCTGCCGTGGTCCGGGGGCAGGTCGGGGTCCGACTGTAGGAAATTAAGTATAACATCAAGTCAGCGCTCTGCTGTCTTACAAAAAAAAAGTCCACAGGGCTCAAAAAGACTTCCTGTGTCACTCAGAGTTCAGTAACAGTGTACAGCTCCGTCCACGTCATGCTGACGACACCATCAGTAACAGATCAGATCAGCCTTGTATCTCCAAACACTCAAACATTATGTGTGTCTGTGAATGCTTAGAACAGGCCACATATCCAGCTCACACCTACCTTGCTTATTTGATGGTTAAATTTTGTTTGCCTCACCATGTAGGCCACGTTGTTGAGTCCGGGGTATTTCCTGTAGGTGGCGCTCTGATCGGTGAGCAGCCGATCTCTGTCTGTGTCAGGAAGACTTCCAGGTCCTGGCTGAGCCCGCCGACTCCTAGGAGAGCGCCTCCCTCTGGTAAAAAAAAACACAAGAGTTTACAGTCAGCTTGGAAACCGACGGGACAATAATGAGCTTAGCTTTGGTGTTAACAAGGATGTGGTTGGCATGTCTTAAATATGATTTCTCTAGAGTTTGAGGTCTCCCGCAGGGCCTTCTCCTAACTGGGCATCTCTGGAGGTGCTCAGGAGGCACTGATCAGATTGATGAAGGAGCACGGCTCGATTCTGAGCTCCTCCTGTGTCAGGCTGAAACTGACATCTTCCAGCTAAGCTCTCTTTCTTACCCTCACAGCAGCAGTATGGTACAACTCCTGCATGGAGCACCAATCCACCAGTCCATCTCAAGCTCCACCTTCCTCTTTGTCCTCGAGCCCAAAGAGAGAAATCAGCTATTGTCCACACAGTCTCCATGACCTACATCATTTGCAAAGAGCAGGGATAAAATGCTAAGATTCCCAAAATGCACACCTTCTTCACCCCGGCTACCCTTTGAGGTCATGTTCATGAATATCACCTACAGGATCAAAGACATGCACCAACCCTGGAGGACTGACAAGAGTATTGACTGTGTGTCCTTCAGACCCTCTGAGGACGTCAATCCCGTTCATTTGGATGTAGCATTTTCAGTGAGAGAAACGTTTCATCATCATCCACTTCTTCAGTCTTAGCTGCCTGCAGGTTTCCCCAACCTTATAAACAGTACAATCAATTTATTCAGTGCTGCAAGTTTTGGTCATTATGCAAATGTAATGCTACGTCCAGATGAACAGAATCAACTTTCTGCGATTTCCTTACCTGTGTGACTGAGCATGCATCAAGAACTCTGAGGACAAGCTTGTCTTTGAGGGAACTGAGTCAGCTTTCTCTTTAGCCACACAGACGCAGTCAGCTGTTCATGGAGAATGAAATATTCTTTTTTCACCTCAGGTAGGGTCTGACCTTTTCCTGGAGTCGGTGGGAGTTGGGGGTGAGGCAGCATCAGCCTGCAGGATGCAGTCCATGTGGTCGTGGGCAGAGCTGTAGAGTCGCTGTGCCGCCTCACTCTGAACCGGACCATCTCCAAATGCGTCCATGATGTCATCCATGGAGGGAAACTCGCACTGGCCCCGCCTCTTAGCACGCTGTCGCAGTTTGTTCCGGTGATGCTCGATCTCTGACTTGTGCCGCAGCGCCACCTGCAGGAACAGAGACGGTTGACTACAGTTAATGATGATGACTTCATGGCGAGCTGTGACTGGATGTATTTTTGTTGTCAACTCACCTCTGTGTTGACCTTTTCAGTAAGGGAAGGGCTTGGCTGTGATGGGGCGTGCGGCTGCGGCGGGCTCGGACGTGGTTGCATGGCGATGAGCTGCACCTTATTGGCCTGACGACGGGTGCCGTCAGACGACCCGCGGGACAGGCGGTCCACATGGTCAAAGATGGAGGACGAGGACAGAAGTTCGTCCGGGCCGCTGCCTGATGGAGCACCTGTGGAAGGAGAGGTCAGAGGTCAGAAAAAGGTGAAAGGAGACTTAAAAACCAACGGAGAAGTGAAAGCTCAGACTCCCAGGATGTGTTTCACCAGTGACCATCTACTGAAAGCTCACAGAGCAAGTGAGTCAGTCCCATAGACTTCCATGTTAAAGCTTTACAGTAGAAATAAATGTGTTTATGTGTGCAGAGCTGCAGTAACTACAGAAGGATAAAAATGACCAGCAACCAACACGGAGATGATGATGACGATGATAAGGATGATGATGAAAAGGTGGGAGAAAAACTTTTTTTCCCAGAACAAGCAGCAGAAGAAACAAAGAGAGAAGGAGGGAAATCCCTCAGACAGACCAAGACCTCCAGCACAGAGGTCAGAGGTCACATGCAGTCCTCTCCGAGAGTCAGAGGACATCCTGGAAGCTGACAGAGTGGTGGGAGCGATGCTTCAGCCATGACCGCTGTCAGATCCTTAGGATTACTCAGGGTTGTGTTTGTTACTGTCAGAGAAATTATTTTACCAGAAATAACCTTCAAACTATGGAGAAGGCTGAATATAAACATTTAGACAATAAGCATTTATATTCCAGGTGTTCAAAAATAAGAAAAAAGAGAATTTAATAAAGTAAGAGTGGAAAGTAAAATTCACTCAGTCATTTAGTGATGATTGGTATTCAGATTTAGCTTATTGCTGATGATTTGCCTCATAAACTAGGACCTGCTCTTCACTTTATGCTGTGATTCCTCGAGAGCACATTGATTTGACACAGTCACAGATTTATTTATTTATTTTTTATTCTGTGAACTTAAAGGTTGAAATCTCGGAGACATAATTAGCTCTGTCTCTGCAGCATCGTGATGCTTCACGTGTTGATAGGAAATGTGGATGGGAGATCGGTGTGTGAGAAGGTGGTGATGTGTTGGCATGGTAACGTACCCATCTTGCTCCTCCCTTCAAGTAGGCAGTGCGTTAAACAGAAAAGACAGAGTTTGAACAGAGCACAGCCTCCATCCTCCGTTTACAGCCTATTCATTACAAATACTCATGCTGATTATGTCACTGTGGCTCTCACCATTTTTGGGTGTCTTCCTGTGCTGTTTCCCCTCGCTGGGTGTGGCCACAGGTCGGGTGCTTTCTTCTGCTGACTCCCTGCCGCTCGATTGGTCACTTCCTAACGAGTCGCCGTCTGACGGGCTGAGCCTGACGATGGACACAACAGGTGAGTCGTAAAAGTTTCACTGTCTAGTCCCTGCTGGATTCTATAAAATTTTGAGATACTTCAGTAAAAATGTTCGATGTTGACGATTCCTCCAAATGAAAAGTAATCGTGTCAACGGAGCCGGTGAAGTTTATATTCTATATTTTTTAACACGTTTTTTTAACAAGTCACAACATATTTCTAACCTCCCCCTGCGGCGGCTTGGCCGCGACACCTTGGTGGATGATCCTTTGGATTTGGGGGTGTTGAGGTCTCCGCCGTCAGAGGGAGTGGCTTCCTTTACTGGTGCGGGAAGTGGGCCGGACTCCTGGATCACCATGATGTCATCCTTACTGTGCTGACCCAGGTGAAGCTTTGCGAAGTCGAAGCCTTTAACGCTGGGAGCCTGAAGCTGGCAGAGGACATGGATCAGGGGTCAGTGAGAACAACCATCACTTCAAAAAATCTGCAGTTCCTCTTACATCCAGCAGAGGCTCCAGCACTGAGTCAGTCCCCGTAGACTCCCATGGTAATGATTAATTAATTAGCTCCACCCATTTATCCAAATATCAGCTAACAAAAACAACATGGTGGTGGCTAAAATGCTAACATTGCAAACACAGAGGACGGAAGCCAGCAGGTGTCATTGTCTGTTTATTTTAAAGTGGAACTCTTTTCTGTTGACTTCTGACCTTTTGCCTCTGCTGGATGGTGTTAATGGCGTCCGGCTGGAACTCAAGCTTCTCGGAGCCGCAGAGCTTCCAGTACAGGATGATGATGATGAAGACGGCCAGTACGACCGGGACAACAACACCGACAATCAGCCAGATGCTGCTGCTCTGAGTCTCAGCTGGAGGGACAGAGAGCGTCTCCACAGCTGGAAACAGAATGAAAAAGATCAAACTTTATCAATACAACACTTTCTGAACCAATCAGAAGCAGTTTGGACACGCTCAGCATTGGACTCACGTTGGGCCAGCGGTCTCTGCACGCGGTGTCCAAGGACGATGGCGGCCCTTTGAAGGTCCACACGGTTCAGAGTGGCGGCGGTCACCTCAGCGGGGACCCTCTCTCCACCGGGACCCTCCACAAAATAAAAGACCTCCAGAGGGCGCTCTGCCCCTGACAGCCTGGAGACCCGCACCACCTGAGGCACAACAGGTTCAGTGCACATTCACATCGAACAGGTAAACACACCTGTACAGTTGTGATTTTTATATCTGGTGACATTACATCAGCCATCATTGCCTTGTGTGCGTACCTGTAGACTGTTGTTGCCCACTGCTGTGGCTCTCTTCCAGCGCCTCCTACTGGTTTCCTGCAGTCCCTCCTCCAACAGCAGAGCCAGACGTCTCTCCAGACGAGCCTTAAAGCTTCTCTCGGCCACCAGCTGCTCCTGAACTCCCAGCAGGACTGATACCACACAAAGGGGAGTTCATCAGAGTGAAGCTAACACAGCATAACGTACTTCAGGTACCAGGTGTCAACATCATCCACACAGTACAAAAACATCATACCAAAATGTAAAAAAAGAGAGTGGGTTTCTTACCTGTACGGACCCAGGTGGAGCGCAGGTGGTGTGAAGTGTTGAGCTCAGGGTAGTGGAAGGCTGTTAACAGAGGTTTGATAAAAACTCTTCACATATTGTCAGTTTAATGTTTACTGTGACGTGTGATGCGTTTGCGTATCATATCGTACGTTCAGCGATCTGCAGTGCAGGAAATCCCACGTAGAAGCTGAACTCCACCAGGCTGAGCTTCCTCAGGTGTTCGCTGACCTCTGTCCCTGGCAGGTAGCCCCGGCCATCCCGCACCGCAAACATGATGTCGATGGGAACCTTCTGCTCCGCTGCTGGCCGGGCCACGCTCATGGTAATGTTCAGCAACTGCGTGAAGAAGTAAAAGAATTTAGAAAAAGGAACTGCTTTAAATGGTGATCGCACACGAGGCAGACTCACCTGTACGGTGGCGTTTCCTCCCTCGTGTAATCTCTTCCGTGTCTCTGCGTACGCCATCGTGAGCCCTCTCTCCACCCGTTCACTGAAGTTGCAGACTCGGATGTCAACATGAGTGGGAACAAACTGCAGCACAGAGTGGATCTGATACCTGAGGTCAGGTATGGTGTACAGTGGTGAAACTGTGGGAATGGGGCCGAAGCGTGGAGGCGGTCGGCGGAGGGCATTGATGACGGACATGGCAGTGAAGATCAGCGGTCCTGACACAACACGAAAGGCAAAACTGGACGGAGTTCTCAGGAACTGAAGGGGAAAACAACCAGGTGAGAGTGGGACACTCAGACTGGAGGAGGTTATTAACGATTTTAAGTTTAGTTTCATATCTAATAAGGATTCAGTAAAGTAAATGAATAAATGAAAGAGAAGGCATTAAAAAATAAAGAAAACAATGCCATCAGATGGCATATTTTCATGGATTAAATTGTTTTTGTTGATTTTTGTGCAACTTAAAAGCTTGGACCTTCTCCTGCTGCCTCTAACAGTCTGTGGACCGATTTCTATGTGAAGGACTAAAATCTAAAGGATGTCAGGTTTATGCTCCGAGTACTTTGATGCCTTTTTTCTGCTCCCAGTAAACAGCAAGCTAACATTAGCTTAGAAACAGAGTTCACTATTACAAAGTTAATAAATGACCGGCTCCCAGCACAACGCAAACTCCACATAAGGATGAACCAGAACGTCAGTGACACAGTAACACACAGAGATCAGTCTCTGGTCATTGGTTGGTTGCATTGGACAAACTAATGAGGAAGAAAATCCAGTGAGAAAGACAAATATTAGCTGATCATTGTTTGTGAGTTTGATTAAATTCTGACTAGTACTGCAGATAGAGTAGTGATTCGTGTGACTGCGGACGGATGAGCCATAAACGAACACTTCAGAGCGAGAACATTAGAGGGCAGACTGGGATTAGCCTGTTTCATGTGAAGTCTGTGAAGCAGGAGCTTGACTGTGAGGGGAAATTACAGTCAGCATCAGCAGGACTGAATCATGCAGATCTGAAAAGCAGCAATTCTGTTTGTACCTGCAGCTCCACTGAGCGGTTGAAGTCTCTTTTCAGAAGATCTCGGACCTGACTGAAACCAGCAGATGAGCCTTTGGAGCTGACTGCAGGGCACACAAACAATGGAAGACATCAGTGATTAGACAGAAAATGTGCAGCACCTGGAGGTATGGTCACATGACCTTCTAGGGCTCTTACCTACTCTGACCAGGTACATTTCTGGCTTGGTGACATTGCACAGGTATTGCCTGGTGGGTGGGGTCTGGGCCACTCTGGGTGTGGTGACTGGAGGGGCTCTGGTCAGGCTGATGGCTGTTATTTGGGTGGTGGTGGTGATGGTGGTGGTTGTTGTCGTGGTAGGCTTGGTGGTGGTTGCGGCCTTGGTGGGAGGAGCCTTTGTTGGCATCTCAGTGACCACTGTGGGCCTCTCTGGTTTCTCAGGGCGGGTGGGGGGTCCCAGCGGCGGAGGGGGAGGCACCCAGCTGGTGGTATTGGATGGGGGCCGGGAAGGGTGCCTACCTGGGACCGAGACATAGTCTTTGTGTTTTGGAGCAAGAGGAGTAGGGGTGGAAGGGATCTTGGGGGTGGTTGATGGAGCAGGTGTCTTCTCCTCACCTGTGAGGATAGGTGTAAGGGTGATGGGAGGGGTGGGCCGTCTTGGGGGAGGCTTAGGCTCCAATCCTGGAGGAGCAATGGGGCTCAAGGATGGGGTAGAAGGAGGATGATGGGTGTGTGTTGCTGTAGGTGTAAGGACAGGTTTGGAGTCAGTCTCGTTTACCTTTTCCCTCTCCTTCTCCTTCTCCCTCTCCTTCTCCCTCTCCCTCTCCCGAGCCAACAGGTTTGTGTAGTACTCCAGACTGTTCATGTCAGGCAGCAGCAGCTCCGTCGGCTCCAGTGGGATCATGTCCTCCAAGTCATAGTCCTCATCCCAGGTGGGGAAGACATCTGGATGGGCAGGCTGAGTGTGAAGGGGGATGTTGGGGGTTGAGGAGGAGGGGGAGAGGGGAAGTTTGGATGACAGTGAGAGGGTGGGGCGAGCAGGAAAGGAGGTGTCGTAAGACACCCAGTCCCCCCCATTTTCCACATCATAGGGGTGGCTGGGGAGTGGTGTGGCGAGGGCCATCTCGTCACCTTCAGGTACCATGAAAGACAGAGTCTCCAGGTAGTCCCCAGACCCCCAGGCCTCCTCCAGCGAGGGCCCCTGTTCCCAGGGGGGAGGAGGAGTGAGGGTGGGCTGGCTATGTGGGGGGAGTGGTGGGGGTAGACTGGGGGACAGGAGGTCTGGAGGTCTCAGGAGGAGGTGGATCCCCTGAGCACCAGAGTCTGGGTCCTCTGCTGAGCCTGCACCACCACCGTTACTGTGGTATCCAGAGTCTGAGGGGGGGCTGGGAGGTGAGGGTCTAGAAGAGGTGGAGGATGATGATGGTGAATCAGTCGTTCTGTTGAATTCCAGCACAACTGTGGGCCAGAAGGACAGAACTTGTAAATTTAAAAGCTCAACATTATACCTAAAGAGTGAGAGTGTGACCATAACCAGATTGTTACCAAACACGAGGGGCCTGAATGAACCTGAGGGGCCCAAATAAACCTAGGGACCCTGAATAAACCTGAGGACCCTGAAAGAAACAGAGGAACATGAATAAATCTGAAGACCCTGAAGGACCCTGAAAAACCTGAGGGACCTGAATAAACCTAAGTAAAAAGTAAGAAACTAAAAGCAGATCTATGGAGGACGTTTCTATATTTGTGCAAAGCTAACTGAACCTTGTGCTATATTAACATAAAGGTAAAATAGTATCAGTAGATGGGAATACAAACTTTAGTCTGTTTTCTAATTCTAATTGTAGTCAGCTTTAATCTGAAGAAAAAGAAGGAAAATATAAAAATATATCTCTATTTTCTGGTGCCTGCATTGTAGAGGATGACTTTGCTCTAAACAGGAAATGACTACAGTCGTTAAAGTGGATTCAGCAGGTGGGGGAACACTAAAATCAGTTTTAGTGGCTCAGTGTGAGGAAAAAAAAAATCAAACTCACAATAATTTCTACTGAGAGCTCCAGTAGATTTTCTTAATGTACAGGCTGTGATCAGCTGACCTGCTGCTCTTTGTGGATTTACACACCTGAATTCAACCAGATGTGAGCAGATGTTTCATGAGTTGCCCTGGCTGATTTCCATACACTGACAGTACACTGTTTATGCTGTCTTTATATCAGACACTATAAAGTTGGTATGAAGGTGGAATTCAGTGAATGAGTCTCGGCATCATCAGCTAAAATTCATATGAATCTCTGCTACACTTGATGTAAAGTAACTCTGACCATGAAA
>VUQG01005906.1:8305-20355 GCA_015106755.1 Etia nguti | reverse complement strand
CATTTTTTGTATATTTTCAAATATATTTCAAAATATGTTTCAAAATATATTTTTTTACCGTATGGGTTCCGGAGCTGTGTATCAATGACACTAACCCTGCAATCTATTTAAGCTCCCCGTGCAACATCAACAAACTCTTATTAATGACTTCTTTTGCCTTTAACTGAACTACAGTCAGTTTGAATGCAATGAAACTGCTAGTGTAGCTAAATTAAAGCTAGCTGACTATCCACCCCTGCATCCTGGTAGTGCTCCAGAAAACAGTCATAAACGTTTCATTTACTGTTGGCTGAAATCAGTATTGTTTGGCATTAAACATAAGCTGTTATTATTGGTCATGTTGGTGAAGTAATTTGGTCCTTGAGATAAAGCAGTTTCTAGCTTTTGTTACCACACCTGTCAGCCTGCCACTCAGCCAACTATTAATCAATCAATTTTCCTAACCAAACACATGACTTGCCAATCTAATAACCTATGGTGCTTCCACAAACCAGCTGTTTTACCCAATGACCTCATCTACCTACCAGAATACCAATCTACTTATATGTCAACTAACTTGACTATCTGTTCACACACCAACGACCCATTCTCCTAACTACCTACCTTTGTATCTATCAAAAAAGTTGCCATTAACCTACGTATCTCACCAGTAACAAATCTCATTACTTCTTGAGCCTCACACCTTTCTGAAAAATGACCAGCAGTAGAATATCTAACCACCAAACAACCAACAAACCTTTTTATTTTGCATGTCTGAACTATTTATTGTTGAGTAATAACTTGGTGTAGTGATTGTGAGGAGATGTTGATTGTGTCTGGTAATCAGCACTATAGCTTACGGTGCTGCTCAGGAGTACTGTTGAGATAAATAAACAGTTTATGTTGAAAAATATTTCCCAAACATTAATTTGGTTGTGGTTGTTCTAATGCCAAATGTCTCTGTCTCCACAGCTGGTCTCTGACCCAGCAGTACAGCGATGGTGTATGCCCAGACATCAAACACAGTCGGTGTCAATCCCTCCATCTACTTACCATCGTTCATGTATCAGATGTCATTTAACTACTCCAAGAGAGAAAACTCAACTGTCCTGGCAACCTTACCCACAACTCCCCTCTGCAGCCTCGAGGGCACGTCCTTCGGCCAGTTGAATACTACCTCTGTCCCTGATGAGCTGACTTCAGGTGAGGTTGCCGTCCTAGGCTTGGTGTTTGGGGTTCTATGGCTGGTCTCCATCTTGGGAAATGCCCTCGTATGCCTGGTCATCCACCGAAGCCGACGGACTCAGTCCACAACCAACTACTTTGTGGTGTCTATGGCCTGCGCAGACCTGCTCATGAGCCTCGGTTGTGCCCCATTCGTCCTCTTGCAGGTTGCCTCCGGACGTTGGCCAATGAGCGCAGCAGCTTGCAAGGCTGTGCGCTATCTACAGCACCTTTGTCCAGGTGTGCAGGTCTACGTCCTGCTTTCCATCTCAATAGACCGCTTCTACACAATCGTCTATCCCCTCAGCTTCAAAGTGTCCAGAGAAAAGGCAAAGAAGATGATTCTGGCTTCGTGGTTATTTGATGCAGCCTTCGTCTCCCCCTGCCTCTTCTTCTATGGATCTACATCTACAGACAGTCATTGTGACTTTTTCCTTCCTGAGAGCTGGGGCAGCATAGTCTATGCAGCGGTTCACCTTCTCATTGGTTTTCTGGTCCCAGCTGGATTGATCATATCGTTCTACCAGAGGGTGGTCAGGTACATCTGGAGGATCAGTGCTGATGGCCACACTGTGCGGCGGACAATGAACATTGTCCCGCGGACTAAAGTCAAGACCATCAAAATGTTCCTTATGCTAAATTCTGTTTTCTTCCTCACCTGGACACCCTTCTATCTCGCCCAACTGTGGCACCCGAGGGAGTCCGATGGGCCCAGCAGGCAGGGACTGCTTTTCTTCACAGCCATCACCTGGATCTCTTTCAGCTCCACAGCATCCAAACCCACCCTGTATTCTGTCTACAATGCAAACTTTAGACGTGGCATGCGGGAGACCTTCTGCATGTCATCCATGAAATGCTACCGCAGTAATGCCTACACCATCACTGCGAGCTCCCGCATGGCCAAAAAGAATTATGTTGGGGTGGTGGACATCCCAGTGCAAGCAAAGATGGTGACTAAAGACTCGGTCTACGATACATTTGACCGAGAAGCTAAAGAAAAGAAGGTAGCTTGGCCCACTAATGCGAACCCTCCAAATACCTTTGTGTGAATGAGCTTGGACAGCTTTGAAACTGAACTCACAAACATAAACTTGTATAACATAGCACAGTACCAGTGGTGGCAGGTGAATTAGCTGGAGGCTAACATGCTAGCACTGTATTTAAGTAAAAAGTTCACCGAATGTGTTCAGATTGTATAAAGGGCTTTTTTTCTGATGTAACAAACCCTATAGCAGCCATATTGGTGATTTTTATACTTCAGATTTTAATCAGAATTTGTTTTCGTGCTGTGTTTTGATGGATCGTTCTCCATGGATAAATTCCATTTTGTGTTTTGATGTCAACTTGTTGGCTAGCTAACTTTCTGTGTGGTCATCGGTCATAAAAGTCTTGTAACTGCATCTGGTTTGCTACAGTAATGTATGTGGTAGATGCTAATGTTAGTAAAGGCTAATATGTTAACAATGACATTATCTGCTTTGTCACCATGACTGAGTAACGGTGAGCTGGTTAGATACCAAACCCTGGGATCCTAGCTTGTTCAAATAAACTGGGTTGACTCAAAGTGAAGCTCAGTGTTTTCCAAAAAAATAGACTAGATTATAGACATGAAAGCTAGATAGTCTTTGGTAACATGTAGTACAATAAGGAAAATGATCAATTATGACTTTAACAACCATGTCAGCAAGACCCATTGAGGTTCAAACTTAGCTGAGTGGTCATAGCTAAACATGACAACATGCAGACACGTGTTAAAACATTCTGCTGTTTGATTCAGTTCAGTTTCAGAATGGTGCTTGATTCTTAAACACCACCAAGGCAGAACTCATTTGGTGTCAAAGTGGATTGGTAGCTCAAATCTTAAAGTGCGATCGCAGAGGGACTTAAGTCCTGTAATTTCTGATTGAGATGAGTTCCTCAACATCATCCTCAGCGCTGCTGTGTGGAAGCGCTCAACAAGAATAGAACCTGAACATTTGTCTACCTTCCAATGTGCTGAAATATCCAGACTTGAGATCAAATGGATGTTCAGTAATGAGGATCCTTGAGGAGCTGTATGAATGAAGCAACCAAGTTTGTAGCTGTGATCAGTTCTCATGAAGTTTGATCAATGTGATTAAAGATGATTTGTTATATGAAGGAAATTTAGGAGTTTTTCATGGGAATATCCAGGAAAATGTTCCAGAAGAAAAAAAGACAGAGAAACAAAAGCAAGCCGAAAAGCTTTCAGAGAGTGACATTTAATGAAGTCAGTAAAGTCATTGCTGCATAATCACCTCTTTCTGTTTTTCAGGCATCGGTAAATCTAAGACACGTGCACGTTAATGTGTGGGTATCTGAAGTCTGCATATACATTACAGATCAGGGGTGAGCTGCAACAATAGAAAAGGCAAAGTTACGAGCATTAGTTGGTCCTAATATTAGGTCAGTGCACCACATATTCCACCTCGTCATCGTGTATGTGACTAAAGCTCAGAAACACTGAGAAACTCCATGATTCGGTTGGACCTCCTTCAGCAGCAGTGACCTGCAGTGATCTGCACGTGTCGCTCACCTGTTCCACAGCAGCAGCTTGGTACAGGTGCTCTTGTTTGCTGATGGTCAGATAATCAAGTCCATTGATTAACTGATATGGATGCAGTAAGGATGTACTGAAGTTTTCACACAGTGCCTCTGAAGACTGCTCAGTGTGTAATAAATGAAGACACAGTGTGAAACATCACGTTGCTCTTTGTCTCAGGTTATATTTACCTGATTCTGTGACCTGCTGAGCTTCACTGAGTTTTTATTGTGTGGACCTTGTTTTTCATGTAAGGTAAATGTGTGTACCAATTTACACTTTAACTGTTCCAGTGTGACGTTCATGATCCCTGCAGAACACGGTGGCTCCGTCTGTGCAGTTGCTGCACTAACACACCATCCAATCAGATCTCATAGTTTTGACACTGCGTTTCATCCAAAGTCCCTCTCTTCCTTCCTGCAGACAGTCACAGCACTTCCTGTGAGTCTGCATTAATCTGCATGTTGTTTACGGGACACTCATTACCTGCTGTAAGTACAAATGTTTGCGATACATGCATGAATCTGACTGTCCCGTCCACATATTCATGCATGAACAGAAGATACTATGAGCTTCACTGAGGATCAAACAGTTTATTTGCTCTTAGACATTTTAAACTCACATTTTCTACAATCATAAAACAAAGTGCTTCAGCTATGTTTACAAAGGTGCACAAAAAAAGAGCTTACAAGCTGTTCAAGAAACAATATTTTAGTGCGTGAAAAGAAGCCGCGGGCGCCAACCTGCTCGCTGCTGGTTTAGTCAGTCCTTCAGCTCACAGACGTTATCAGGAACAAACCCGAGGAAAGCCCGGCTTGACCTGACGACGAGACAACAATACACACCAGGTGTCCAACAGCTGACCCAGGAGCAGCTGCACATGGACACACCTTCGCGTGTCACTATAAGAGTTTAGAAACAGGCTGACAGGAGTAAGTCATGTGACCTGCAAACCACCACAGAAAGACATAGATCCTCAGCATGTATTTGTGTTCTCAAGTTTAAAATTTTTTATACACTGGAATGGTGATTAAGCTTCAGCTTCACAAACAACTTTCTGCTGCTTCTGTGTGAAGATGTCTGATCTGACCTGCAGCCAGGAGCTTTTGTCCCCCCCCGCTGGCTGTGAGCGTTATTACATGCACTGTAGGAGGAGGTGAACCTCCTTGCTGAGAACAGAGGGAGGTTTATTTTCTGGAGGTTTAAAGGTCTCATGAGTCCTATGTGAGTGATGAAATGCAGGATAAGAGGAGTAGGATTAGGAGAAGAAGGAGGAGGAGCATCTAACTCTGCCCGTTGCTGCTACTGATGTTGTTGTTCTTGCTGTTCTTGGACGTCTTGTTGCCACCGCTTGGAGGCATTTTCTGCTCGTCTCCGGTGAGCAGAGCTTTAATCTCTGATGGGATCTTGCCCTGATCCATGGCTGAACACCACTGCTTGTACTGCAGGAGGACAACAGGAGACAGGTGAACAGGGCGTTAACAGTCTTTAAATAAATAAATGAATAAATAAAGAAATACACACACACACACACACACAAACACACACACACACAAACACAAACACACACACACACACACATATCATTTAATTGAAAAAAGTAATATATTCAGCTTAATTAAAAAAGTCACCTATAAATAAAATGTATTTTTATTATTATTAAAAGAAAAAAGTGGTGGAGGTTTGGACATCACAGTTCACCAGTGGGGGTTTAGAAGAAGACTAACGTCTGATTCCTACTGTGTAACGATTTAAAGAACAGGTCCTCCGGCCTGTAGTGGTGGGGGCATGAAGGTGTAGAGAGGCTGTGGTGGTGGCTGACTCATGACGCAGGTGAGAGCTGAATGGTCACCATGGTGAGAGCCTACCTTCCGCTTCCTCCACAAAAATCAGATTAACCAATGTTTGTTTCAGGTATTTGTGCAGCTGACAGAGACACGCCATTGAAAACGAGGCGCACTGGATTTATCACACACAACAAAACGAGAGCCTTGTACTGAAGACGAGCATCTGACCTGACCTTCATCGTGTTCTCATAACCGCTGGAAACTAAAAGCACAGCTGAAGTTAAACTCCTGATTCATCGCCCAGAGAGCTGCAGTTGTACCTGTCCAGGTGTGACTGCAGTCGTGTTTTTACTCCCAACAGAAACTGGGTGAAGTCATGTTAAGTGTGATGTTTGTGTGGGTCTGATTTTCAAACTTTATTTAAATACCAGGAAATGGAGCACAGAGAGACTAGTGTGTTTAAACTGGGAGTGTGTCTGACCTCTGTGGTCAGCGTTATGAAGCTTATCTCTCACACAGAGCTCAATCGCGTGTTTGAAATCTGAGTTCATGTCTAACTGGTGTCTCACCATCTCGAGTTCCTCCCGCAGGGCGCAGATGGCTCTCTCCTTACTGGAAACCAACTCCTCCAGGTACTGGTACCTCAGCTTCTTCCGGGCTCGGCACTCGCGGGCGCTCTGCCGGCTTCGCTCCAGTTTGGCCTTCAGGTCGATTTTGGCAGGTTTACGGCCGCGTTTTCCTGGCTTCTTCACTTTGCCCGCCATCTGATGACAAGCAGACACGAGCGACAAATCAGACACAGGACAGAGACACTACCAGCAGACCCCACCAGGGCTGTTAATGTGCTGTGAGCAGAGAGGTGATGCCTGTTATTTCTGAATGGATTGGTTGAGCCTCACACACACAACGTCTGGATGTGTTGAAGTTCATTTACAGTAAAAGCGCTCAAATTAGCTTCCAGATTAGAGCTCAACAAGCAGAGTTGGCAAAAGTACACACATTCTGTACTTAAATAGAAATACAAATACTACTGTTAAAAAAATTCTCCAGTAAAAGTTGAAGTTTATTCACGTAAAAGTGAAAAAAGTACCGGCTCTGAAATGTACTCGGAGAAAGAAAAAGTAGCTCCTTGAAGAACATTCAACCAGATGTGAGCAGTGTTTCATCAGTTGTCCTGGCTGATTTCCATACACTGTTTATGCTGTCTTTATATCAGACACTATAAAGTTGGCATGAAGGTGGAATTCAGTGAATGAGTCTCGGCATCATCAGCTAAAATTCATATGAATCTCTGCTACACTTGATGTAAAGTAACTCTGACCATGAAACCACAGTCACACATTGTTTTTTTTTTTTTTTTTCTTTAAATCCATCACAGTGCAGCAAACTAACCTGTTTATCCTGCACTAACTTGCAGAGGATTTTCATGCAGCCTTTGAATAACTCAGTTAAGTCTACCTCAGTTTGTTTAGCAGCATGTTTCACATGAAGGAACTTAATTTCACACGTACAGACCCAATATCTGATGCAAAAAAATGAGGACTTACATGTAAGCTTTCTTTTCTCTTCCTGTGAAATACAGCAGCTGAACCTTTAGCTAGCAACACACTGTGAGACGAACTGCACACAAACAGTTTGTGTGTTTGGTGATGTTTGTTAAGCTGATAGAAATGCGGCATTTCAAATTACCTGACACTTATAAAACATTACTCCCTTCATGCTCGCTCCTCTTCTGTAGCGAGCTAGATGCAGAAGTACCACAAACACAACTTATGGACACCTGCAGTCGTTCTGGTGTTGTGGCAAAAAATAAAACTAAAAAAACATAATAAATACATAAAAACTCTGGCCCACTGTAACCCCTGACTGTGTCACACATCATCTCTTTACATGTGACATCTGCTGGTGATTAATACATGAACAGGATTGCCTCTCATGTGTTTCTGTTTAGGCTCAGATCAGCCTGAATGCCTGCAAAGAGGAAATAATAACTCAAAGAAAGTGTTGTAAACCAAAACTAATGAGCCTGTTTTAAAAATGTAAGGAACAGAAAGTTCAGATACTTGTTTAAAAGGTAGGGAGTAAAAGTAAAAAATATAGTCAGAAAAAAACTACTTAAATAAAGTACAGATACCTGAAAACTATACTTAAGTACAGTAATGAAGTATTTGTACTTCATTTCTTTTGACCTCTGCCAGTGGCACACTCATTATTACAAACATGAGTATTTTTGAGTTATGATTTTATTGCTGAGCACAGAATAAAGAGTAAACTTTGAAATGACAGAACAAAGTGTCACCACTGAACATTAAAAAAAACACAGATCATCTTAATGAGACTGAGCTGTTCTTGGTTCAGTTTCTTTACATAAACCGTGTGCGAGCATTCATTCACACAGCAGAAACACACTGCTCTTTTTCCTCCCTTGCAGTCTCTTTAAAACCATTTGTCTTTATGATACACACACACACACACACACACACACTCAGCCTTGACTGGGTCTCTTTCATCTGGTCTTGGCCTTGTTGCCGTGGTGACGCCGTGCTTTGCGGCAGCATCACGTGCAGAACAGAGACGAGTCATTGGTATTCAGGAGATGACGCCCTCTCACACGCAGACAGACAGACTGATAGATCGATAGATGCAGAAAATATTTATCATTTCTTCCTTTAAAGAATCTCTTCAGACTGATGCGCTAGGCTTACTGCTAACCTGCATTTATCTGAGCTGCTGTATTTACTTCTCTCAGCTCTGAACGTCTCCTTTTATTCCTGACTCTGAGGGGCCCTCACAGATACAGCTGTGGCAGATGTGTTTTATCGCAGCACATCTGCTTCTGTACTCCATCACATTTATTTTAAAGCGTTGGGTCCTTCTGATTTGCGGATCTAAAATATAAATCTACTCATATATGACACGATAGTATTATAGATAATCTCTCCAGCAGTAAACCTTATTCTTCTTTCAGCTGCTTCCATTAGGGGGTGCCAAAGGGGATCATCTGCCTCCATCTCCCAGCATCCTCCTGTCACACCGATACTCTGCATGTCCTCCTTCACTACATCCATGAACCTCCTCTGAGGTCTTCCTTTTCTCCTCCTGCTTGGCAGCTCCATCTTCATCCTCTGCACATGCTTAGACCAGCTCAGCCTCCAGAATATTAGTTATTAAAAGACAGGAGATCCTTCCCACTTCACTTTGTTTATTTACAGTTTTTTATCACTAAGCGTTCATTATGCGCTTGCTGAGCTCTCACATCTATTTTATTTCACATCTGCGTGGCTCTGACTGCTCATGGCACAGGTGCTCTATAGAAGAGCAGGTGGAGAATAAAAAAATTGAGCCCAGGGAATTGAGCTACATTTGAGTGTGCAGGTATAACCATGTGATGTTTGTAGTTTTTCTTTCAGTGCACTGAAACAAGTTTCTACGTGTTCATCAGGTTTGACAAACTCATCTTCAGTCTGAATTAAAACACAGCCATGGGTGGAAATCTGACACCTGTACTGCACCCCGTGATCCACAGAGGGCGCTATAATAAACACACACTCCCCAAATCTGTCATCTCTAACACAAGTCCTGAAACGTCACTAAACGTGACATCACACCAACACAGTCACAACCAGCTGACCTCTGAGAGCTCTTTGTGATGAAGCAGCTTCCTGCTGCCTACATCTGATCAGCTGATGTCACTGTAAACCTCCACAGTCTGACATCAGCAAGTCATGTGACTCTATGTGTGTGTGTGTGTGTGTGTGTGTGTGTGTGTGAGTCAGTAATGTGGGAGGATGACAATATTGAGCTAAAATGAGATTCAGATTAAGATTCCTGCTCTGTGGTCCTTTTGAGGAAGTCCATGTCCACTTCCTGCTCTATACAAATGACTCAGAGGTCAGAGGTCAACATCACAGCAGCTAATAGCACCTAGCAAGTTTACCTGCAGCAGGTGAGCTTGAGGTCACCATGGAAACCAATGTGCCAGCCACCAGCAGGACCACACCGAGTGTTTGTCTGCAGGCCGAAGTTCTGGGCTCCATCCTGGTCCTGGTGCTGGAGCTGGGGCCTGGCGAGGTCACAGCGTCCATCGTCCTCAAAGGACCGGCGGTGCGGTCCTGCTACAAAGAGCCGAGGGCCCCTCAGGAGGACCTGAGCAGCATAGAACAGCAGTCAGAAAATGTGTGTCATGCAGGGTTCTTACCAAGCCCAGGAGAACGTTCTCCTGCTGGAATGATGACATCATCAAACAGATCAGCAAACATTCAGCTGAAACTCTTTTTTACCTTCATCGTTAGTTACTTTAAAAATAAAGGCTGTAAAGTCGTGTGGAGTAGTGTGTGACCCTCTGACGGGACGGTTCATAGCTGAAACGATTCATCAAAGTTTGAACAAACAAATCTGAATATCAGCCCAACGCAATAACTTCAGTCTCCAAGCTAAAGTTCCAGCAAGTTCTGATAGCCTTCCATCCACCCTGACCTCCTCCCTGCTCCAACTCGGACTACAGCTGGCCTGCTGTGGATGTTTAGGTCTGATGAAACCAGTGTTTATGGACTGACACTGTCGGATAGCAGAGAGCCGATATTCTCGATGCACACCGTCTGTGAGAGCTCTGCTGCAGCTGAGAAGACTCTGAAGCAGTGAAAATGTATTAACCCAGGGACAGGTGGTGCTGCAGGAGCATTCAGTGTGAAGCAGACCCGCTGCTTTGAAAACAAACAAAGACTCGCAGCAAAGACTCATATACAGGTGACCGGCAGTGCTCCCCCTCAGCCTCCAAGTAGATGCACGTATGGCATAAAATCTACATCACCTCGTTCTCGAGTTATTGCATTTACAAACTTGGGTGTCCTCGCTGCCCGCCCGCCCAGTGCCATGACGACAATACCCCATCTGACTTTTACAGTTGAGGGGTAAAAATCCCCCAAAATCCTCAGCTTAAAGGATCTGAAGGTTTTTACGTGCTGTACACCCTGAGGCATACATTTTACTGTGACTGTGCCCTCTAGTGGTGGCAGTGCTTGCTGCAGGTCTCAAGGTTCAGCTGAAACTGAAGATTAAACAGGTTCCTGCCATCATGAGTGCAGCGTCCGCCATCATACTGTTGGTCATTTCCTGGCGTCTTATTTTGGAGAACAGCATGAAAATGTCTAAAGCCAACCCATAACAAACCCACGACCTAAAGATGGGGGAACATGCTCATTCTTTTGTTTTTAGGACATGCTTGGAGCTGAAGGCTGCAGGGAGGAGGTCGGGTGGATGGACGGGACAACAAAGAAACAGAATGATGTTAGTTTAATATTTCAAACTGATGCCCACGTATGTTTTTGAACCATAAAGAATGAGGTAAGTGAACCTTAAAATAGGGCTGTTCAGCCCAGATAAAACCCTCTGAAACTGAAACGCGGAGCGTTAAAAATGCTCTGATGTTGCTTCGAGAGCAGCTCAGGTCTGAATGAACATCACAGCTGACATTTCTGACAGCATGCAGAGCGGGGTCAGGATCAGGGCTGCCACACCATCAGAAGGTCAGTTAGACATGTACCTACTGGTGGACCCTCACACCTGAGTCACCTGATTTCAGCAGCTTCACGTCCTTCATTCTGGAAGGGTGGAGGACATAAACCCAGAACATCCAGGCTTAGGCTACAGTCTAACTCTGAACCTGAAACACTTTCTCTGTGAAGATGATGAGGACCTGCTTCAACCTGCGGGTGGAGCATCTGGACCACTGACTCATTGCTTCAGTGTCCAGGTTTGTGATGAAGGCCAGCGGGGCTTTAATCTGCACATCCCTCTGATCCCGTCTCAACTTTAACATCAGCACTTCCCTGTGAGTCAGCTCATCGTAACCAGGCTGAGCTGAGGACAGCTTTCAGGTAATATTAATAAAGAGATTACACGCAGTGTCACATGATCCATGCTGCTCCTCACAGCCCCTCAGTACCGAGCAAACAGGGAGCTCTGCTTTCTCTGCAGAGCACGACTACAAATGGGTCACTGTCCCAGACCCCGGAGCCTACGAGGGTGTGCGGCTGAAGCAGGAGGCTTCAGGCTCGCCTCCACCTGCGGATCAGTTCAGGAGATTTTTTCTGTTTGCACAAAACATGAAAATGTCGGTTTGAAGGATTTCACATGTTTGCATAAAGAACCGTCAAAAATGATCAATCAGTCAATCAATCAACCATCGATCAGTAAGTGAAACCATAAATACGTGACGGTGAATATTTAAACGGCCTCCAGCTGTTCGTCTGACCGGCTTTCACAGCTGTGCCTAATAAAGTGGCAGGTTAGTATATTCTCTGTCAGTCTGGGTATTTGTGCTCTGCTCGGCTCTGTTTCCAGAGCACTCACTCCTCTGCTGGCTCGGCTCGGCTCGGCTGGGCCTCCTCTCACACTGACCCCATTATCGGACAGATGCTAACAGCCTCCACCCGCCCGCCGAGCCCGCGGGTGGAGGCTGTATCCGCTCCGCAGTGTTCGTGTCCGGGGCTGATCTCCAG
>VUQG01005905.1:44808-60349 GCA_015106755.1 Etia nguti | reverse complement strand
AGGAGGCAACGATTATGGAGGCACAGGAGGCGAGGACCAGGCAGGTGAAGGAAGTGAGGAATGTGCAGATGGAGAAGATTGAGCTCAACAAGGGACGGGATGACCCACTGAGCACTTCAGAGGGGCAAGTGGAGCACGCAACCAATGAGACCAGCAAAGGTCATTTGTACAGATTATCATTATACTTCATATTTGTAAAGTCTGAATTTCATGAACCTTTTTGACTGACCACTGTCTATGCAGAAAATGTGTCATCTTTGTATGAATCTGTGGGTCATACAGTTGTAGATCACAGTCTGCCCCCATTATCTACCGCAACTTATCCTGGTGCCTGTTTAAAATTTAAAGCTGTATCTATGACACAGACAAACATAAATAAAAACTGTACTATGGAGCTCAGTGTGTATTCACACCTTGCCAGAAAATAGATCAAATCAGTTGTTCCGGTGCTTTATTTATATTATAATATATTTGACACCATCCAGATTAAGCATACATTTAAACATTTTTCTAAACTGTAGAATTCAATCCACTAGCACGTTTTGATGTTTTATGCCTGATGGCTGAAAGAAGAGTAATTTATGTTCCCTGACCAAGGATCAAGGAACAGTTAACTTCAACTTAGTCAGTTCAAAGCGTACATGTATTTTACACCAGTTGATACATATACAGTCAAATCTGTTGTAAGTTGGTATTATAACATTTAATATAATCATTTAAAATGATTTTGTTTTTGATTTTCTCCTAAAATCACAGATGTCAACACAGGATCCACCAGGGGGGAGATTTTGGTGAAAGTCACAAAAAGAAAAAGAGGGGTATGTCATTGTTTGTGGAAGTATTTAGAGTAGTTTGATACACTGTAGCAGAGCGTGTATTGTAGTGTATGGTAGATGTGTGTATTTCTATTCAACATTATCCTATGAAGATAAAAACAAAAGTTGTGCGATCTCTGAAAGTGTTTTGTTTGTTGTTTATGATGGAACTCGTGACTTGGCTGTGATCTTCAGTCAGAGAGGCATCAAGATACAGACCCAAGAAGAAAAGGCCACAAATAAGTATGCTTGTGCTAATGCTTTTAATCACCACAGCTCATTTCATTCAGTACAAATACATGTAGATATGTGATTATTCCAAGTTTACATACACTAATGGCAGGAAATTGCATACATGTGTCACCTTATACACATACTACAGAATTCAGTCCCCTTTGCTTTTTGCAGTCTTATTCCAAATTATAAGTACTTTTAACAGATGACCCTATCTATTGTACTTGGTATCTTTGGCTCAACATTTCTGTGCATATTTCCATCCATCACACGTCATAGGATCTGAATAATCTTAATACAATTTAAACACTTTACTGTCCAAATTTCCCAACCCATTTGTATCTGGTAAATATGTTTTGCTCTTTTCCATAAAGTAGGACAGATGTTTTTTCACAGAGTGCTCCTACCACAGCTCTGTAGAGACTCTCCCAGTCAGGAGTGTAAAAGAAGAAAGAGTGAGAAAGGTTAGAGCGCTTTAACAAAATACATAGAATGCACGGAAAACTGCCAACAAGCTTTTTTTTGTGTTGTCTGTTTGTCATCTACGTACTTTTTTTTTTTATCAGTGATGCATTAGAGAATAAAACATCAAGCAGTTTGGACAGAATGCTAGAAGAGAAACAATGACAACTTTAAACCAATGCCCATCTATCCATTCATCAGAAACAATGAAATAATCCTATAAATTGACTCTTTTTCTCTTTGTAGGATAAAGCTGAAATTTTAGTTGAGTATGGTATGTGTATCTTCTTACCACATTCTCTTTAATCCCATATTGGAAAACAAACTTGTGATATTTGATAAATATGTGATACGTATGGGAAGATATAGATATAATATACAGAGTATTAGAGTACAGGTCAAATGTAATCAAATTTATTCTATACACTTTGGTCTTTTTCTCTGCCTCACATCCATTTTCCAGTTTAGTCATCAAGCATGCAGGCATGTGCTTTGACTGTGGGGGAAATGAAAAGACATGTTTTGTTATGTTCTGTTTTTGAGGGGAACTTCATTTTTTCCCATTTTGTTTTGAGTGGTGAAGAGTGGGCACTTTCCTGGGAGCCAAAGGATTCGCTCCAGATCAATGAATTTATAAAGTGAATCTTTTTTTTTTGTTCGTTCGTTTCCCAGCATTTTCTTATGTTGAGCTTTTCAACTTCAGTTCCATGTCCATTACAGTGGCATACAGCTTTGTGTCTTGTTTGGCAGGAATAAATGTTTTGTATATCAATTTTGTTATCTTTCATAATAAAACATTTGCCAAATATGACATTTTTTGTTATTCATACCTACGATGTCATTAAAACACAATTTTGATAGTTACATGGTTAAGATACAGCTCATAAAAGAAATGCATAGAATATTGATACACTATGTAATTTGTGACAATCTGCATTGAATTTATATTAAGATAGCTTGTTGATTTCAGGTAAGAAAAAAAGTTAATGACTTTAATGTGATGTCGAAAGTTAACACCAATGAAAAGCCACCATTTTAATATAGAACCTTGGTTATGGCGCTTGAACATGTAAGCATCAGAGAACAGAGGACCCACTGACTGGAAGCTGTCAAATAACAAGTTATGGGAGCACAGAACACAGCGTTGCCCATAATCCTTAGCTACAATTAATCACCTGTATCCACAGCCATATGTTCTTCAGAATAAAAGTTATACAGTATAACGATAACTTTCCTGTTGTTATTGTTGTCTAGCCACACAATGAAGCTAATTAGAGTGGTATGAGGTCTTCCTACAGCTGACAACCCAAGACAGGAATTGAATCTGAATCCCCTCACAAGAACTACAACTATGCCCGTTGATTGGCACAGTTTGTATACAAGTCTTTGTCACATGTGTCGTTGAAATGATATTCTTTATGTAATTTGGTCTATTTTCCAGAATTTTAGGTTAGTATTAAACAGAGGTTTAACCTGAATCAGTTTTAGGAGTTGAAAGCTTAAAGTTAAAGGTTTTTAATAGTATTAATTTATTTATCCTTTGAGTTTGGCCTGGGTCTTGTGGTTCCAGTGAAAGAAAATCTTAACACTTCAGGTTACCGGGACATTTTGGACCAGTCTGTGCTTAAAAAATTGTGAGAACAGTTTTGGGAATTTCTTTTTCTCTTCCAACATGACCGTGGCCTAGGCGGGCTGTGGTTTGTGGCTGAACTGCAGGGGAGGGGTGGAGCAGTGGGTTCAGGTTGTGGTGTCAGGGGAGGCTGACTCACACACCTGACCCCATCATCTAATCATGTCTTCCCTGTTAAAGACGTTGCCGGGACCAGAGGAGAGGGTGGTGTGTGTGCTACAGGAGCAGTTAGAAAGCCAATAAAAACATGTTAAACTGCAACGCTGCTGTTGTCGGGTCCTTCATTGTCACACATATATCCTTACTAAATTGACTGCATTTTTATTGTTTCAGTTTAGGCATCTGATCAGAATGTTTACAGGCATGTAGTCTCCAGATCCAGCAGTAAGTGGTGGAGGAATTATTTCTGGGCTGCCATCTTAGAGGCTGCATGGATGGTCTATTCTTTGCATAAAGTTAGTCACACAAGTTTGGGCCCTAATTTGATCTGAATTCTGCAATAATCTATACTATTGGACAGACAACCCAAAAGATCAGATAATCTCATATGAATAAGGCTATGGTGATAATGCGGAGGAAGAAGCAAGCACCAGCACAAGCACTATTTGTGGCTTGTGGGGGGATCTGTCGCAGGGTAAGGTGTGGGGGTGAAGGGGGAGCCAGGGATTGGCACTCCATCTTAAG
This sequence comes from Etia nguti, assembly GCA_015106755.1. Lineage (NCBI taxonomy): Eukaryota > Metazoa > Chordata > Actinopteri > Cichliformes > Cichlidae > Etia > Etia nguti. The sequence goes on along the minus strand of VUQG01005905.1, from coordinate 56,524 downwards.
ACAGTACAACCTGGTATGGTCCTGCTTCCCGGGGGATGAATTTCACCTGACTAGTCTCTTAACACGATTTTACCAGAGGCATGATGAAGTTCTGGCTGGGGTACAAGTTAGTAGTTAATGTGAATTACTTTGTACGTAGATGTCAAGAGATGCAAAAGAGATTCCCTTTTAACAATTAAAACCTAATAAACATTTACTCAATTAATGCCAAAACTTTCAGACTATTTGACCATAATAAAAACTTCCATAGTTTCTCTTCTTATGCAAAACAAACAAACACAGGATGTCCTTCCTGATCCAGCCACTAATGCACACATGCACTTTCATTCACAAGAACCTAAGCACAGACTTCTTGGATGGTCTTTTATTAAAATTAAGCACTTAGCAAAATCCCACTGTGTCTCTGCTTACTGTGCTGTTGGTTAAAGATGTTTACATAACCCATAAACTGTTTGTTTTTATATAACTTATGATCCTTTCTTGCTATAGCACCATTATTTTCCCACAGGGCTCAGGGCAGTTATATTTCTAATTTTAATTTGTAATTGCTCTTGTTTTATTTTTAGACTGGGTTGGGACTCAGCACAGTGTCTGTGTGGCTGACTTCAAAGCTATTATTTGATTGTTAAAGCGTATCAGTGACGTACTCGATAGATAAGATTTTATTGTATTTTACAGCAAAAACACACATCCAGAGTTGCGTTTTCATATCCTTGTGGGGACATCTAATTGACAATGCTTTGCCTAGCTGCTTACCCTAACCCTGACACTAAAACCCCATTTTGAGTCTCAAAAATGCCTTCAGACTTGTCGGGATGGTGATTTTGTCCCCATAAGGGCTGTTGGCCCCCACAAGTATAGTAAACTTCAAATTTTTGGACCCCTCAAAGATATGTAAACATGGCACACACACACGCTTCCGTCTCAGCTTGCTTCAGGTTTTAATGGCTCAGAGAAGTAACATCAACCATGAAACAGGCAAAAAACACAGCAGATTATTCAGGTCTCTGATGGAGACAGTAGAACATCACACGTAGCATTAGCTAGCTACATTTACAACACACGCACAAAGTGTCGGAAGAGCATTGATAACGCCTGCGCAATTCTAAAGTGCATCTCATTGAGATTTTACAGGCATCTACAGATACAGCAGTGCACAGTTATTAAGCTGAACAAGGACTCGTGAACATCGGACAGCAGAAGCAACATAACTGCTGCTAACAAAAAGCTTCTAATCATACTTCAAGACACAGTTACAGGTTATATTATCAAGTACACAGTTAATATTCTGGTAAACTTTATTATAACATTCACTTACAGCCATCTAAACTACCATAAGACAATCAAGTATAAATTCAGGAGGATAATGCATCAGTTACAAAAATCCTAATATATTAGAGCACCTAAAATCACCTCTGAACTCCATCACAAATACGTCATTCAGTGCATACTTAGAATCAGTCAACCTTGCAATGGTGACTCTTACAAGTGCAGGCAAAACTACCGCCAAGAAATTCACTTTATTTTGCTACAGCGGTGAAGAAAACGATAAATTATAAAGTATTTAAGCTCACATGAGCTGTTAAAAACAAAAAAATAACCTAAACAGAGATGGGCTTCTATTTCACAGGTCCGTAACTTCCTAATAATGATGTAGGAAATTTCCCAGAAAGAGCAAAGCCATTTGGAGTTAATATATAAAAGCGATTGTGAGCATGTGATAACAACCCCACAGAGTTGAGACGAGATGCAGTCATTGTTTAGCTGCCTGGCCAACAACTTTTATTGCTTTTGTTCCCTTTCTGGTCTCAGCACAATACCTGCTCAGCACCTCTGAGACGCACAATTAAGAAGTGGCTGGTGGAGCACCGATAGGCTAAAGGGTGGGGATTTCCATCAGCGGCTGGTGGCAACCATAAACGGAGCAGAATCAGAAAACACTGGTGTCTGTCATTAAAGAAGCTAAAAGTCCCAGCTCTAGCTTCTTGAATGTGTACTTTTTTTGGATACTCGTCTTCTCCGACAGTAAAATTGAAACACATTTATGTTTCAGACTACTTGTTGGGTGTTACCTTAGTCTAGAACAAATTTCACAGAGCCTAAGTTGAAGCTTTGATGTGGTTTGATTTCCAGGAAGCCTTTAAGGAAGAAGGAAGACATACACCAATTGAATACACTCTCTATATTTTCTAGAATTTTGCATCTTTACTGGGAACTTTCCTTTGATTTTACTTTAGCATGCTACTTCTCTAAAAGGAAACTGTGTGACCCATAAAATAAAGTGTAGCCGGCTTAAAGGAAGACGATTTTCCCTCAGGAGCTTGTTTGTGAACACGTTTTCGCAAATTGAGGTAAAGCAATTGCACAGTAGAGACGGTGGCGTTAGGCACTGGTGTTTCTGTGCAAAACGAGCCACATCTGCGACGTGAGCTAGTGGTGTTAGCCTTTGTTTTCCTGCGTTGCCCTTATCTGCTAAGCTGTTTGTGCGGTGATCACAGTTTCTGGGCAGATAAAAGTCTTTCGAAGAGTTGTTCCAAAACAGGAAGATGGTTACTAGTCTTTCATTTTTGTTCTTGTTTTTTCCCCTTTTAACTTTTTACAAGTGTTTAATTAGGCAGCGCTTTCCCAGCTGAGTGTTTCTCCCGGTTTTCAATCAGGTCTTCTTTGGTTTTCTGGATGCGGGAGAAAATTTCCCTGAAGAGTTCCTTGTATTCCGGCTGGTGAAAATCATCCTCAAAGTCCTCCCTGTCTGTTAGAGGAGGGAAGGTGGTGGCAATGAGGGATGCAGTCTGCACTGACTTGTGGCTCAGTCTGTCATGCTCATCTTCCTCAGAGTGGCAGCGCCGAAGCAGCTCGTCGTACTTCACCTGCAAGGCGCTGTACTGGGCGTCAACCTCATTGAGCAGCGAGATCCCGCGATATTTCACTACCTCGGCTCGGCGCACGCAGGAGCACTCGTGGTCATAGACCCTGTCAGGAAAGTCTGGCATCTGCGTCGCCTTCATCAGCCGCTCACTTCCCCAGCGCTTCAGGACCGCAGGGATTTTAGCCATCAATGCCTCTCCGTCATTCTCCTCCTCTGGGTTGAGGAACACTGTGTGCGGCAGCAGGCCGCGGAGGACGTCCGGCCTGTTGCATCTTGTAGAGGACTCTGATTTCCAGAGCTGACGAAGCTCCTCCGCCTCACGCTCCAGCTCAGACAGTCTGGCCTGATGAAGATAGACGGTTAGATAAACTGTTAGTACTGCAACAGACTGGCGACCTGTCCAGGGTGTACCCTGCTACCCGCTACCCGTGACCTTGAATTGGATTAGTGATCAAAAAAGTGGATGGATGCAAGTCGGAAACAAATTTCAAGGACAGAAGTGATAAAGAGCGAGAGATACTGGTGTCACTCTTACCTGACATCCTGCCATCCCGGCCACCTGCTGCTCCAGCTCCGCATTTTCTCTGGCGAGCAGCTCGGCCTCTCCCTCTGCTTCCTCCCTCTGAGCGCGCTCAGTGGCAAACTGTGTCTGAAGAGTACGGAGGGACTGTCGCAGCAAGTCCTGCTCCTCTTCCTGCCATGACGTGGTAGACGGCTCGATATCCTTTGAGGGTTTGTCGGGATCGTAGTCGTACCTGCACAGACAGGTGCATTAAATTGCATTTTTCACACCTCTACTTCATTTTAGACCCTGATTTCCATATACAGTATTTAAATAAAAAGACTGATATCACTCATGTCTGGATACTAAATATGAAGCTAAAGCCAGCAGATGGTTGGCTACAGCCCTGACCAAAACAGTGACTCCCAGGAGAACACCCCGTTGGCTGATAGAGACCATGTGATATGGCTAAAAGCTCCACAGGAACCCGGTGAAAGAATCTCTAATGGAGATTTCCTCAGCTAATCTCATCTATTATCACTTCTTTTTCATCTGTGATGCATTTACTTATAAATGTGGCTTAACAACTTAAAAGGTAGCAGTAAATGCAATGGAGAGACGGGTCAAAGGTCAACAGCCAGGTTGTTGAATGTAGCATTTAAATCTCTCTCTTTTTTTTTTTTTAGTGACTGTTTAAGCATTTGATGATTTAAACCAAATCTGCAGCTTCATCCATTTATCTTGTTGTGTGCATGAAAATTTATATATATCCAGGATAATAAAGAGCTGAAAACAATAAATAAATAAATAAATAAATAACGCCAGGTGAAAAAAAGCACACTAAGCAAGGAATCAAGGCCTTATCAGTAGCACCGGGCAGCCTGTGTGAGAGTTCATCAACTTCAGACAGATATCGAGACACGTTTGTTCTCTCAGCTCGAGACTTTGACCTCCTTTCTTCCAACCTCATCCACCGCGCTGCACTCTGACTTTAGCACTGAGACTTCCTGCATGTTGTGAAAAAGCCCTAACAGGATTACACACCACAGAGACTAAACTGAGGCTGTGAATGAACGCGTCATACTACAGATCAAGAACAAGGGACCAGGGCATGACGCATCCAGGCCTCTGCGAGGTAGACACCAGCCGCTGCTAGGAAGAGCATGATCAGCACAGATAGGTTAAAGCTAAAGCTGAGAGGATTTGCTTAGATCTCCTCCTGAAACTTACAAAGAGCAATTAAGGCGATTTTACCAGAGTAAAATACAAAAACACATTTTACCTCTCAGATGTCCTTCAACCAAACACAGCAACTTGCTGACAAATTACCTTACACAGTCTCCAGAATATATAAAATTTCACCTGTTATAGAGTTTGAAGCTACAGGTGTTGATCCATTATTAGCAGGTTTTGGATGTCCACCTGCAAGGCCAGTACTGACAGCACATTTTTCAGGCTCGGATAATAATTATGCAATGTGTATCTGGAAAATGAACTAAAATATCACCTGAAGGGGAAATTATCCGATGTCAGGAACTGAGGACTACAGCATCTCCCTGCACTGTTGGGCATTTGTGCCCCTGAGTACATCGAGTGCCTATAATACGACTTTCAGCAGACGTTTTTCTGAGAATATGTTCATACAGTCATCATGGAGCATGTTGCCTGCAGCAGATGACCGTGTAATGAAATCAGTGCAGAGATATCGTCATATCAGTCGTCAATTTTGGCCCACAGTGTTTACTTTTACTTACATTTACCTCATAATTGGAGGTTTTGGCCCCTTTTACTGTGAGCATATAACATTAGGCGGGGAAGATGGAAAACTACATCATCATAAATGGGTGACATAAACACATGTAAGCTTCAGATCTGCCCATCTGAAGTCAACTCTCTCGACTCCTCATTTAAGCGCCACTGATCTGTGATAATTTGTGTTTGCGCGTTACCCACCTGAGTGTGTTTTGTAGCTCCTGCAGGCAGGACACGCTGTGAGTGCTGCGAGGCCAGCTCTCTCTGTGTGAAGGTTTCTGAGGTGGAAAAGGACTCAGCTTCAGCTCCTCCACCTGATGCTGCAGCTCCTCCACCTGCATCTGCAGCAGCTCCACTGTTTCTGTAAGCCTACACAGAAAAAAATAAAAATTCATGAAAACAAAGTTAGTAAAAAATAAAAAAGCTAGTTTTTAATAAGAAACTAGAGATAAATGTCTCACCCTTGGATCTTCTGCTGGGCCGCCCGGTTGTCCAGAACAAGTTTGTGGTTGCTGTGCTCCAGCTCTCGGGCCGACAAGTCAAGCTGCTCGTACACTTTTGCGTGCTGGTCGTTAACCTGTCTGAGGAGGTCCACCTGCTTTGTCAAGTACTGGAGACGAGAAAAAAAAGGTGATAAGGGCTTAAAAATAGGACCACATCTCTTAGTGTTAACAGTTACACTATCAGTCACTAGTAGGTCAAATGAGCAGCTATTTTTAACGATTAAATCATTACAAAAATCGCTTATAACTCATGTTTTTATGTTTGCCGTCTTCTACGATAGCTTTGCATGATTCACTGTTTAAAATAATTATTTATCTCACTGACAGATATTTTAGCTCCTCTCCCTTTAAAGCCTGCTAAGAGTAACCCTTGAAATTCTTTTCTAAGCTGAGCTGTTTCTGTCAGATTTCAGGCCTGCTCCCCTCGCTGTAAGCCCACTTTCATCTGATTGGCTGCCCCTCACAAACAAAAGGTTTGAACAGCTTATAGGTGGGGCTTCTGCATCTTTAAGGAATCTCTCACTGACTCAAACAGAGCCGAGAATAGATTTAAAAAAATATATATCTTAACTAAGTATTTCGAGCACATACTCAATACTTAAACTTTGGTCATTTGATGTGAGGACCAACAGTAAGACAGTATAAACAAAAACTTTTAACTAACATTATTATCCACATGCTGCTATTTGAGCATTTTTCTGGCAGGTTAACAGCCCGACAATTGTATTTCCCAGTAACACCGAAATGTCTCCCTAAGTCCCGGATTACTTGAGGACGTATTATCTAACTGAGCGCTACAGCCAGGAAACTTTCATCATGTAATCAGTTGGCGTAAAATCAAATGAAAGAAAAAAAACCCCAGCTGATAATTAACTTCACTTTGCCTGGACACGCTAACATAAACAGTCCAAATTCAACGAGGCAAACTGTACATTTAAAATGTGGTTTTCATGGTGCTTCATTTTATTAGTCGCCTTTCAAATCGAGCAAAGAGCAAGCATAAATCAGCGAATCAATCCCAACACAGGTCAACATTGATGTCACGTGTGTCTGCTGCAGGTCTTAAGAGATTAATTGTGTATGTCAGCAGTTTAATGCAGGCCCCTCCCCCCTCCCCAGACTGAGCCTGTTTACTTAAATTTAGCATGAAGTTAGGAGTCTCCTAGAAAAGCTTTTAACTCAGGGCAACTTTATTGACTCGGAGCTTCTACTGTCTTGGACCAGAGTTTAGTGAGCCTTCGGGGAGTTTAAAGGTTAAGGGGGACATGTTTGTCCATCCCCAGAAGAAGAAATGGCTGTGTACAGCAACATGTTTTGTTTTCACGTTTAGTAACACCCTGAAAGCATTAAAGAGGAAATCAGTGCTGCGTGAGAGAAGCAGGTTCATCCCTTGATGTTTTCAGCACAGCCTGGTCTAATGAGAGCTCTGTTTAGGACTATACTTCGTGAGAGAAGGGAGGTATTTACCTCGATCTCCTGCAGTTGCTCCTGGTTGGTGGAGTACATCTGCTTGAGCCCCTGCTCCAGCTCCCTGTTCCTCTCCAGAAGGGTCTTCCCCAGCTCGGCTGCCAGCTGCAGGTCTGCAGGAGACACACACAGAGGTGAAACCGCAAGTCCTTCAGTGTTCATGGCTCAGTACTAATGGTGAAGGAGACCTGACAAGCAGCTTTCAGAAGTGCTGTTGGTGTTGGCAGCAATCCAGTAACACAAAGTGTCTCTTTAGAAACTCAATTAAGGGAAGAATAAAGGCATGCACTTTTACATTTACACGTGAAGCTCTTTTTCACTCTACCTGGACACAAACACGATGAAATGTGAAGGTGATTTTTACACACACACGCACACAAACCCATGGCCACTAGCGTAAAAGCAGCCCATGAAGGCAGAAAGGATGAATAAAGTCAAAGGCACATTCAGGCAGAGCGTTTCTGTCCCCCCCCCACTTTGCCGCATATGTGAGTGCCCTGCTGACTCCTGGATTTTCTTGCACCCTTCCAGGACTCGCGAAATTTCCACTAAATCAGACTGTAGACTAAATAAACCACCCCGAATTAAAACCCACAAAATTGATGCAAATATTGCCCGTGCATATTTTAAAAATGACTTATAATGCCATACATATATTAAACACCACGCATTATCAGCTGTAACAGCCCTTTAATTCTCTGCCTGCAGGGTGGCTAAGCGCGAATCTTTATCTTTAAGCACTGAGACACAAAGACTGAAAGGAAACTGTACCATGTTCAAGGTCTTGCTTGTCGTACCACGGTTCCTCCTCCTTTATCTCAAATTCCTCCTCCACAATCATGTCTGTAAGCATCCTCGGGATTTTATTTTAATTTATTTAATCAGTCAAACTCTTTAAGGATTTATTTCAATTAAAAACATGAAACACTATTAAAAAAGGACTTTGATATACGAAGACAACCGGTTCAGTCGGCGTCCGCTCCACCCCACAGCCGGCACCGGTGCGCGCTCATCACCGGACAGTCTCACTTCCAGCTCACCGCTCATGAAATTATCTGCGCTCAGGACCGCTTTCCGGTTTGGCTTTTCAGAATAAGTGTTGCACCAAGACACGAGAAGAAGACGATAGCGTATAAAGATTTAAAAATATAAATATGTTAAAGAAAGAAACAGAAACAGTAAGAGAACACAAGATAAAAAGTAAAAACCAAAGTACAGTAATTAAAAAGCTGGGCACATGATCAGCAGGTATGACCTTTAGCCGAAATATATTAATTTGGGTTCAAAAACTAAATCTTGCTGTTGTGGAATCTGTGAATAACAGATGAAGAAGCAACAGGAACGTGTGCGGTCTGGATGTTAACTGTTTTGAGGGGAAAAAAAATGATTCAGTGGTGTAGTAATGTCTGGTTAACAAAGGTAAAACAAAATTGTGCTTTTATTGTGAAGATTAGCACCCGTGATTTCCGGCATCAGGTCGCCACACCTGCTCCTCCGAGTTTCGTCCGCCAAAGTTTAACAGCTCCCACACGGGGGCGCTGCAGATACATGAAAGCACTAAGGTAGAACGCAGAAATACCGTAGGCTAACGATCTGCGGTCATCAACGAAGTGACCAGCAGATCTGCTTCTGCGCCTGCGCTGTTTTGACCAGCGGCTACACGTTTCCATAGCAACCAGCACCGACCGTCCCATTGTGGTTTAACTGAAGGGGTTTAAAAACGGTTCTTATAATTTTATTTTGTCTTTTAATTTTAATTTTATTAACTTTCTTTCTTTCTTTCTTTAGTTACTTATGTTTATAATATTTTCATTATCTGTCTTTTACATATTGAAATACAGCCTGTTCTGGTATTTTCTCAAGTTGGAAAAAGTCTTTGAAAATGTTGCCATATTTGTTATACTTGTTACATTTGTTTAATTAATTTAAAAAAAAGGTTCTTCTTGTAAGTCAAAGATTATTATTATTTATTTATTTTAATTGATGATTTTGTTTGACACAAAAATATTTCCTTACAAACAAAGTGAAAGAAGTTTTATTTAAATTAATTTATAGATTTTATCCAATAAATAGTTCCATCTGTAAACCGCAGAAAACTAAATAAATTAGTCTTAGGCCTAGCTATCATAAAACATAAGTCCATTGTGAGTAAATGTTTTTTAAACTGTTCATTTCAAATAGAAGCATCTGACTTGTTTTACTCTACATCTCAGGGAGTGTCCTCTTTCTTACCATCAGATGGTGGCAGTGTAGTTTCATAATTTAGTTTAAATCCCTGGCTTGACAAGCATGACATATACCAGACATGAAAGTCCTCGTTTAAACCAGACAAAGACGATGCATGCACACTGATTTGTAATAAATTGTTTATTTGAAAACATCAAACGAACTAACCAAGCTCTAATAAATGAACACACCACAGAGAGCTGATCCACAGTGTACACAATAAAAGGATTTGATCAGCGCTGAAGTCAAAAATCACTTTTGTTATGGGACACAGAGGACGAAACATTCTCCATGATTTCTTCTGGGAACCATCCTGCCAGCTGGTTATAAATAATCATTTGATGCGAGATGATGATGACGAGTACAGCTTCAGCCGCTTCAGCTTGTATATCCTCCTATCCAAACAGGTTTTCCCTTTATTTAGTAAAATAATGTGAATCTTTCATCTGTTTATTCACTGTTTCTACTATTGTGCCTAAAACAGATGAAACAACAGTATACACTGAATGACTTTTACACCTCAGATGGATTTTTTATGGCTTTATAGCAATATTATGCACATTGCATATGTTGTAACAAGTACACCTTAAGCCCAAAAGTATAAGCACAGCCAAATAAAAATATGTAGACACTTATTATATAATCATGAAAATAGCTCCAAACCAAAGTACAGATATGATAGACCTTTTATGTTTTTAGTGTCTAGTTTACATTAAATAAGATCCACTTTGCATGACAGAAACAGCTAACAGTAATCCAGAGCAGAGATTTGCTCTGCAGTTTCCTCTATACAAAGCTCTTTGAACTTAGATATAACCAAAACAAACCTGAGGTTTGTATTTCTGTGTTGGTGAGGGGACCCTTGGTCACTGTACAAGGAACAATTTATTGGTTATATTTTATTATAGTATTATATCTATACACACACCCACAGGTCACTTTGTCAGGTACAATTTTTTGTTAACCTAAATATCTAATCAGCCAATCCCATGGATGCACTGAATACAAAAAGCGATCTAAAAAAGACCAAAAATATCCAGTGAACAGCAGTTCCCTGGGCAAAAATGCCTTGTTAATGTCAAAGGTCAGAGGAGAATGGCTAAGCTGCTAATTAGAGCTAACAGGAAAGCAAAAGTAAATCAAATAACGACTCGTTACAACCCAAGTACAACAAGTCAAACTTTAAAGCAGATGGGCTACTACAGCAGCACTGCATACCACTCAGCTAAGAAATGGAAACTGAGGCTACATTTCCCACAGGATCATCAAAATTAGACAACAGAAGATTGGAAAAATGTTGGTCTGATGCATCTCAGTTTCTCCTGCAACATTTGGAAGGTGGTGTCAGAATTTGGTGTAAACAGCATGAGCACAAGGATCCATCATTGCTTGTATAAATTGTTCAGCCTTTTGCTGGATTATAATGGTATAGGGGGATATTTTCTTTGCACACTTTGGACCACTTAGTACCCTTTAAACTCCACAGGCAGTCTGAGTATTGTTGCTGCCCATGTCCATCCCTTTATGACCACAGTGTATCCATCTTCTGATGGCTGCTTTTAGCAGGATAGCAAATATCACAAAGCTCAGATGATCTCAGAATTGTTTCTTGAACATGGCAATGAGTCCACTGTACTCAGATGGCCTCTACAGTCCACAGTTCTCAATCCAGTGGAGCACCTTTGGGATGTGGTGCAAAAGGAGATTCAGTCAGTTGCAGCATCTGCTTCTGTTCAGGTAAAGATTGTGAGTGAGATGTTAGGCTTTAAATGCTAAGCGTAATTAGCACATGGGTGTAAGTTTAACGTGTAAAAATTCCGGAGTAACTGAGAAAAATTCCAATAAAACTCTCATGTTGACAGTGCAGTTTATTCATCAGCCATCTGTACAATACTATCCATGAGTAAACATCCTAATTACTACGTGTCACTTTAGCCAGGCAGCTGAGTCAGAGGAAGTTTTATTCCAAGATTGTGTGAGCAGTCGTGAGACCGGAGCACTCGCTGATTGTGCTAGCCGTCGTAGCAGAGGTCGCACTGTCACGTCTCAGTGCCTCCTCAACCCCAAGCAAGATTATTCATGCAGGTTGGGGATTAGTTGCAGTAACATCATAAGCTTTTTCCTTTAAGGCCTCTTAGCTCCAGCTCTTTCATCTTCAACGTGCTCTCGCTTTTTTGCGCTCCACCCTCAGCATGTTCCCTCTCTCCCCATCCAGCCTCCACCATCCTCCTGATTTCTGCGTCTCTGTTCTGTGGCTGTCAGTGAGATGAGAGCAACGGCAGAGCAGGAAGCAGGGGCTCTCCGCGGGGCTTCGGATGCTCTGAGTGATACAAAAGCTGTGATCTCCTTTCTGCAGAATCAACACGGCTTGTGTTTCTTCTATCTGCACTTACACTCATG
>VUQG01005905.1:30813-44493 GCA_015106755.1 Etia nguti | reverse complement strand
GCAAACAAGATGATTGCCACTGTGCTCACCACCCCATTCACATATTCCTCCTCATCCCTGCAGCGATCTGGGTTAGTAATGATGTTTCTTGCTGCCACAGCGTGGAAGTAGTGACATTAATGGGCGGCAGCAAACAGTAATGAGTCGTTAAAAAAGAGATTTGGAGCTTTACTGATCCGTTTCCATACCAACTGTCTTGGCTGTGGGGATTGGATCCTTTCAGTGTTTGGGAGCGGGGGGTGTAATGGGATTTGAGGAAGTGCTTGTGGGAAGAACCTCAACACACAAACACACATATAATACATACTGTATGTTGACTGTGTGCGTGTGTGTGTGTGTGTGTGTGTGCGTGTGTGCGCGCGCGCGCGCTTATTTTAAGGTAATCTTCAAAGCTCCGGCTTTCAGCAGAAATCCTCCCTGACAGGCGGAGAGAGCAGAGAGCCTGCAGCGATTTTAATTTGTTGTGATTTCTTATTTTCTTTTCCGCTTCCTCTTTCTTCTTGCCTTTTGTTCTGGACACATGCACAAACAGCCAAGGATGGGGAGATATACTGGTGCTGAGAGGAGTGTTGCCGTGACAACCAGGCGTTTGCAAAAAAAAAATAAAAAAAAATCAGCATGATGCCAACTCTCATGCAGGATCGCATATGGGAAAACAAAGGCAGAAGCCATCCACGCGTGTGTTTAAAGAAGATATTACTTTTATATTACACCGGTTCCTCTATGTTGTTTACACGGACAGGATGCAATAAACAGAAAATGATAAATGAGAGAAATGAGGGGGAAAAGAGAAGGAGAGATAACATGGGGAGAGACAGATGACGATTACGATAAGAGAAATTGGATTTGGCTGAAAGATAGTAAAGTGTTATCACTGAACAGCAACATCAAAGCGATCGTTGGCTGGGAAAACTATGAAACTTTAAAGAAAAAAAACTTAATTTCATAAGTAATCTCCCAGCCTGGGGCTCATGGGTAAAACAAAACTCTATGAAGTAGATGAATTTAGCTAATCTCTTTCCCAGAGCTTCAGGGGGATCGCAAAGGCACGGGGATAGAAAATCGCCCAAGTGCTTGATTTGGTGCTGAATTTTTATGAAAAAGAGACATCTGGTGGCTTTGGTTCGGTTTTGCCCTGCTTTTCAATCAGGATCCAAAAGAAACTGTAAAGTCTGAGGATGAGAAGAAATGTTGAAAATAATGACTGGCAGCTGTCTCCTGTTCAGATGTTTTCTGGTGTTTGCAGATGAAAAGCGACATGGCTGATGTTGCATCAATGCGTAGCGCTGACGCAGCAGACTGGAGCGATGATGGATGGTGTGTGTGAGGCCAGACGCTAAATGTTGGTTTGAGAAAAAGCCTTCAGTTTAGAACTGAAACAATGAGTCGATGAATAATATCCCATCACAATAATTGATGGATGGCCAAGAAATTTTGTTGAGGTCTGCAGTGCTACCACATAGACTGTACAAGAAAAATGGATGTAGCCACAGTGTGTGACCTCTGGGACCACGATTTAGAAAACTAGCACCATGTTATATTCAGTACAGTACATGTGAACCTAGAATTTTTAGACCACAATCTTATTGGGATAATATTTTATAAGATTATTCATAAAAAGGAATGGAGGATGTTTTTTCTTTGGACTTCTATACTGCTTTTTGTTTTTTAACTAATCGCCCCCTGCTGGCAATTAAAAAGAAAAGTTTTAAGGGACTTGAGCACTGGCTTTTTACTTTTCCATCTATCTGGTACAAGCTGCTTTACAGAGAGTCGTCTCAGTTGGTTTTTGTTTATGGTGAGAACTTGATCCGATCTCCTTCCAAACCAACTAACAGGTGCACACTGCAAGTGTAAGCTAAAAGCCTTCCAACATCCAGGTGCGCTTTGCATTCTGGGATGTAGCACAGTAGTACAGAACTACAGAGTACACAAACTGCAGCAAGCAGCTACTAGATTCTTTGAAGCACATGAGGCAGTCTACTAACTTCAAGACATCTCCACAGATCCATTCCACACATACACAAGACCTTCTTCCTGTATGTTTATCCTGCCCATATTGATCTTACCGTTAAACATTTTCAACAGTTTTATGCAGTTTGTAGTGATTCTTGATGACAAGATCCCAAACCACGAGAAAAAGTTACACATTTACAAACACATCAATTGATTTAGACCAGAGTAAACGAACCATAGCTATGAAAATGGAGTAAGGTTGTTTTAAATTTTATCCTGTAAATCAACAGTAAATTCACAGTTTTTTTTCTTTCTTTGGGTTTCTGTTTCACCGGTATAAACAACAAACTTTGTCTCATATCGCATGCGTCAGTAACTTACAGGGTGTAGATTTCTTGCATTGTTAAAAGGTGGGAACCAAGAATTTTATTATCAGATTACATATTTAACTAACAAGAAAAAGAGCCTGGTTTGATCCTGGGAAGAGACACTAATCCCTTTGGGGTTGTGTCAGGATGGGCATTAAATGTTTGCCAAATGAAACATTTTCGTGACCCTCTAAATAAGGGAGCAGCTGAAAGTAGCTTCTTCTTCTTCTTGTACACACAACATATACGCATGTAGTCTTGATAGGACTCCTTCAGATTGTAGAAGCTTGAAACCCATATGATACTCTTCCTCTTAATTTAGAGCGATCATCAGGCTACATTTTAAACACTGCTTTATAACCAAATACCTTCACTGATGATATCCCCGTTAAGCCTACTTGTTTACATGCAAAAGTAAGATTGTGGACATGATAAACACAAACAGCATTTCGCATCAAAACGTTTTATTGCAGAATATTTTGTTATGGAACTTTATGTTTGCTGTGCCTGCCTGATGCGTTCTACCCACACACAGAGTTGAAGTCATGGATGCTTCACAGACCACCTATCCTTACTGCTGTTGTTGAAAAAATCAGGTTTCCAGAACAGATCTGGCACAGTGGTGATATTTTACATTTACCTTTTCCCTGATATCAATTGATCATTTACATTTCCCTTTTCTCAAAGCCTAAAATTGGTCAAATCTAGCATCAGAGGCCTTATAGAAGCAGGTTTCAGCTCTGCTTTAAGCCGAGCCTTGTTGTGATTGCATTTCTGTGTATCTGATAAGTTTAAGGCTCGCAAACTGGAAAAAGCTGAGCAGATCACTTGTGCCCAGCAGTGCGGTGCCGTCCAACTGCTGAGTGAAGACAAACCGTCCTGGCAGCTCGCTCTGTTTTATCCCTTCTGATGTGAAATGCTTCTTCCTGGATCAGCTTCAAATGCGGCATTCTGAAGCAACACACTCAGACAATTTTACCGACAACAAATCAAAATGTGTATTTATTTATTTTTGGAACACTTTTTACAGCTGTCAGCCAAAACCTGCTGCTGTGCTGAATTTATTTTGCAGCCAGTTTCTGTTTTGGATGTTTCCTCTTACAAAGCTGATAATGTTTTATTAGCTTTACAAACTGGAGCTGCAGCAAAAAAGGAAATAGTAGAAAAAAAGTATTTTCCAGCAGCAGTTTAAATAATTGAAGAAGAGCACCTTTCATGCACAAACAGGGACATGGCCTCATGTGGCTCACTTTACTGAAACTGTATATTTATAGATGAATGACTCATGAGTGTCTGGGTGAGGGGTTTGTCTAAAACCAGCTTTGAAAACTGCTTCAGTGCTTAGAGTCGTAGATTCTCCAAATCATTGGATCAGTTTTGCAGATATTTTTTATATTTTCCCATCGTTTTCAGTGATGATGATGATGGTAGAGCTCTAACATGTTGGTCCAAGTTCACAGCAGATGATCAGTGAATCCTCGAGTTGTGCTTAAATGTCTTTGCTCACTTATTGGGTTTAAAAAAATGGCATAATTTTGTATATATTTGAAGATTTTTATGGTTATACAAATACAAAATACAATTACAAGTTGTAAACTGGTGTTTAGAGTCCAAAAATAATCTTTATGTTTCTATCCACAAGGCTTAATTCCATTATATGTTTTAGTGATAACTGTTACTCCTGTAATATTTAAAAGCAAAAATATTTCAGGTCCCAGTTTAGTCTCAAACTGCTGTGATCTCTCATTGCAAATTTTATGTAATTTAAAGAAAAGATCTTTTTAAGCCAAAGACACAGCCACTTAATAAAATTAAAAATATGAATGCGAGCAATGAAGTCATTTAAAAATCATTTAAAACATCAAACCCAGAAAGAACTATTCATGTAATCCAAACTAAGCTTTCAGCTAGGCTAAAGCCATTACAACCAGGAATATCTGGATAAACTGATCTCGTGTTTCAGGATTTTTACCCACTTGGGAAACTTACTTTTAATAACAACCATAATGCTACTGAGCAAACAGTAAATACAAACACAAAGCACATACTGTCTGCATTTACAATACATAATATGGCTTTATAGTAGCAATGCTTATGGACATTGGTTTAAATGTTGTGTATTTTCTATCATAAAAAGCAATTCTGTGTTTGTTCCATGATGGTCAGTTTCTCAATTTGTGTTTTTAACTCATCCGGCCTTAGGACTGACGAGCTTGTGCCATGAGGAGGCGTTGGTCTTCCATCTCTCCATCCAAATTCACAAGAATCACTGCTCTTCCTAGAGCATTGATCTGAATTTAATCAAACTTGCGCACAGTGGCCACCTAATGGGTCTTCATCCAAATTGTGCCCCAGATCAAGGTCACATTTATCGCTTTATGGGCACTTTTCCATTTTTTGCAGGATGATCTTCATGGACACTAATAATTTCACCAGATTCTCTCTCATGATGTACTGAACAATATTCAGTTCAAACCCTTTACCATTGATTGACATAAGATTCTCAATTCACAAACTGATAAAGAACTTTATGAAGAACTAAGTGATGTGATAGCTTGAATCCTGTTCCATGCTGCATCCTGTTATATGAATCTTTTTTCTCATGAGCATACGAGGAATGGTCCTGTTGGTTGACTCCAACATTAAGAGGATGCAGATGGGGCCTTCCAGTGGAATTCTCATTAGTTTGTTCAATAGAGCTAACCCCTTTTGTTGTGTACTTCACACATTACAATAATCCGTGATTTATGTGCAATATTGAGCTGGATGAGCTACCATGTCACTGATGTTCAGGTTTTATCTTCATGAGAGATGAACTAAGCTGTGACACCATGAGTGCAGTGGGTTACTTGACCGATAGCAGTTCCTGGCTGAAAAAATGCTGCTTAAAACACATTACTAACTGAGAGCTGCGAAGCAAAACACCACTGTTCTGCTGACCTGAGAAGAACCATGCTCCTAATAAAAACTAATAAGTGAGTTAAGTCCCATCTAAGCAATTTGCTCAGTGTGCTTCACTTTGTAGCTGCTAGTGAATGTCCGAGGATCTGTTTTGTAGGTAATCCACGAATATGTTTACCACCCCATCATAAGTCAATCTGCTTTGTTTCCAGTGGCATCTCAAAATTGAGATTGGTTAACTCAAGTTGCTGAATTTCTTTGACATACAAGAGTTTCTGGTTGTCACATCACTACTAATATTTTTATGTGTCCATTTGCCCCCTTTAAGTTAAAAAGCAATCGTCAATGGTGCCTAAGTGACATGTCTTACTCAGAAATGTATTCATTTTCATACATTTTAAAGGTCACTTGGAGAGTATTTGAGAAAATTGTTCTGCATAGTCTTAAACCTGCTACAGCTTGAGACCAGCGACATAAAATGAAGTTAAATTCAGTTCAGTAATTCACCCTGACAAAAAAATGTGTCCGCACGCGCGCGTGTGAGCGTGACATGCCCGTGGCATCAAGTTTTTGCAGAGCTCAACATTATTTCACCCAGGATTGGATCAGCGTGTGTGTGTGTGTGTGTGTGTGTGTGTGTGTGTGTGTGTGTGCGTGCATCTCTGTGTGTTTCATCCCGTTTATAGTGCCGCACCCTGCCTTCTGTGCGTAAAAGCCACCACGTAGCCGACATCATCATCACCATCACCACCACACACCACGTTTCTTCCAGCAGCGGGACGAGCCGGAGGATAACGGTTCACCTCACGGGCAGGTTGGACACAGAGATGGGAGAGGAGCGGCGGCTTTTCTGGCTATGACACGGACACAGCGGGCGGGAAGGATGGCTCTCACCAGCCGGGAAATGTTGTGCTTGATCGGAACCGCCTGTCTCTGGCTGCCGCTGTTAGCCGAGGTATGTACTGTATCCTACCTGCTGCTGATGAGGATGTGTTTTTTCTTTATAGTGCAATGTGCCCTGATTTATTTCTTTTCTTTTGTGTGTCTCTCTGTATGTGCTTTCCTTTTTTTGTAGCCATGTCCCGTGACGGTCACGCTTTGCTGACTTCTGCTGCATTTCATTAAAAAAACCTAATTAGTCCGATAGCCTGATTAAACTGACAGTTGTATTGATAAGCCTGTAGAAGAATTCAGGGCTGTGCCGCCACGTTGTAAGGTGTATATCACAGAAAGGATGCTTTCATGTTTTTTCTCTCTGGGCTGGATTTCCAACAATGCAAGTGCAGGTCAGAAATTCAAAGAGCACCACATTTTAGCCAATTAATGGTGGCATGAAGGTATACTGCCCAATTAAGCGGAGTCTACATTGTCGCACACACCCATTCGTGTTGGGTGACAAACACAACCCCTCCACCTTCCTCTCCTTTCTCCTGCTCCTCATCCTCTATCCTCCACCCCCCGCGGCAGGATATCATGAGAGGAACCAGTCGGTGCCTCCTCTGCCTCCGCGGTGTTTGGGGAACGGACCCTGCACGGGCTGTTAAAGCTGTCGCTGCATGTCAGCGCAGATATGTTAAAATCGAAACGCGAGTAAGCAGGTGTTTCTGTCATGCGTGGGTCAAAACACGCGTTTCTGCAGCAGCTGGAAGTCAGGTTCACTCATTTGTTCTGTGTGTTGCAGAAGCAACGCAATCAATTAATGATCAATCAATCAATTAATCGTCACACTGGTCCAGTTTTCCTCTCACTGCAGTTGGAGTGTGTTGCGTTAATATGCAGCATATGAGCCGAGTAGCCAGTGTAGAAGTCATTAGTGGAGTACAGCGGTGTGCGGGATTTAATTAGACCCACTAACACTGAAAGCAGCCGTGCACATCGAGCACACCGAGCACGCTGCAGATGAATTCCTAATTTTTCATCTTTATTAGACAGTTTGTGTCCCCCCCCCGGCAGGAATTCTTGGAATTCAGAAGCTCTTCATTTTGTTGGAAACGTGTGAACAAAACAGAACATTCATCTGCAGATCTCTATACCCTGCAAACTGCTTCCCTCTGGCTCAGTGTGTGGACTAAAATACTTGTATGTAAACAACAGGCAGAAACCAGCCTCCGATTTACATCACAGAATACAGTTTTTTGTCAGCTTCACTTAATGAAGAGCCAATATACAGCAGATTTACAAACATAAATGATATTATTAATATTACAGCAGCATAATGTTAAATAAAATCTATGTTTCTGCAGATTATGAACCCTTATTAGAGACTACAGCATCAAATTTATTGTCGGGGATTTGTGATGAAATTGCTTTATGGCAGATTAGCCTGGGTAAAAGACCGAAGGTTGAGGCACACAACGATGTGTGCTGCTGGCAAAGTTTCTGGGCTGCTTTTCCTCATAACAGCCATCCCTCAAGAGTCTCTCCATCTAAAGCAATGCATTATCAGGGACTGTAACATCTAGTCCTTTTAACTGAATATGATTTACCTCTGCCAAGGAGGTTATTTGATGTATCGGATGGTTGAACAATATTTTATCACACAAACTGAAACATCCAACTAAGAATCATATTCACAGATCTACAGGATGCTAGTAACAGCAGAGGGTGGCAGAAAACACTCTCACTGTGAAAGAAAAGTGGGAGCTTAAATTGAATGTGGTCACGGAGGACGTGCATGAATAGCAACAAACCTGTTTGTAGTCATCTATGGAATCTGATTGGAAGATTGGAATGAGGGTTTTCTTTTAGGTCCCGTGTTTGCATCAATTTTGTGTTGGAGGAACCGCAGATTCATGAATGATCATTCGCATGTCTTCAGGGACTGCAGTCCTCCAGGGATATTGGTTGGATAAAGAGTGAAGGAAAACCCCTTGAGTATTGAGTATAGGTGGTGTTTTCAGTTGGAGGACCTCCTCAGAACACTTTAGGTCCTAAAGTGTTCTGAGGAGGTCCTCCAACTGAAAACACCTATACTTGTCCTAAAGTTTATGACAAGACCGCATTCCCATGTTCATTGCCAAGAAGATCATAACTGTTAACTTGAGTAAAACGCCACCACTAACACAAATCCTGTGGACACACGCATAATGGAGTGCACGTTAGCAAAGCTGCAAATTAGTATGGATACATTCATAATGTATAGAGTCACAATGGACTTGAACCCTTTACCCCTTAACTGTCAGGTAACGTTCAGCCATCCTATGTCCAATGTTCAGTGTTCTGTGCAAGATTTATGAGTTAATAATAAAAAGTTGCAGACTGTTTTACTTGTTTTAGATTTTTACCAGAGGTGTGGCTTGACCCACAAGTGATTAACTTTTGGATTTAATATGGATCTGAAGCCCTTTTTTTTCCACTATAGTCATAATGAAAGAAGAAAAACTGGGAGATATTCTCTTGACATTCTCAAAAAAATTGTCATAAACTAATCTGGATCCAAAGACTCAATGAATGTGTCGTGTGAGAGGAGTTTTTGGCCTTAGTGGAATGCTCATGTATTATAATCAACTGATTTACTTTACTTTACTTCAACTTTCATAAATGTGGACGTGCAACTACAAAGCATTTAGAAAATCCCAAACGTAGAGGTCACCAAGAGATTTGTAGGGCAAAAATAAATGATCTTATAAAACTATTACCATCTCATAAGTCAGCTAGGATATCTGTATATATCAGCTGAACCTCCATATAAATCGATGCGTATATAGATTTTGCACTGGCTAAACGTTTGAGGTTATTGTAGTGAGGAACTTTTTATAATCAAGATTTCTTTGTTTCACTTGCACAAAGGGGGAATGAAAAAAAAATTATCACCTGTTTTGCCAAATTGTCACCCTCAATTTAACAGTCAGGTCAGTTAGTGGAGAAGAGTCCCCCTAATCCTGCTCTGCTGGTTATAATCTACCCCTCTCTGCAGCTGGTTTGCTGTCAGAACTGATAAATACTTTCACTTTTCTTATCTATGCCTGACAATCATTGTGTCACTATGCTTTCAGCGCCACCGTGAAGTCTTCTGCAGGTCCCCAGGCTCCCTTCTAATAACACATAATAGGAAATGCCAAGTAAAATCACTTTACCCTTTAAAGGTTTTGACCCTTTTAAGGTTTCGCATCATAAAAGTAACAAAAATCTTCATTAATATCCCAAAACCTTACCAGCGACAGTGATCTAGGTGGCAAACAGGAGCGTTATCACTTATGACTAAAACCATCACTTTGGAGCAACTTCCTATCTCAGTGCTGAAGTGGTCTTGCTTATTGCTTATTTATTTGTTGCCCTTCCATCTTGTGTGGTACATCTGTTTGCATGGCCAAACACTGGACGCAGGTGCGAGTGCGTCGAAGCAGATTAGTGCCGTAATTGAGCCGTGTGATTGACATGAGCGGAGATATCGGCACCCGTGTCTGCTATCACAGGTCGCCTGTTCCTGATGTAATACCATTAGGCTGAGTCTTCTGGGAGGCCTTTGCGTGTTGGTTTCATGCGTGCGTGTGCAGTAGCCAGAAACAGCGACAGGAAGCAGAGAGCAGAACTCACCTGTGTGATGGTGAAATGTGTTGTATGTCGCTGCCCTCTCAGCAGAGCAGACGGGCTGTGTGTTATGTAAATGTGTATCTGATATCTGAAATGAAATAAACGCTGCCATATAAAATCTGATGCTGTCTAGTACTGTGTGTGTATTTGCAGCTACTGTGCTGAACTCTCATCCCTGGGTTGCTTATACTTCAAGTGGTGAGAATTACCGTCAGGGAGTAAACTCTTTAATACATGCATCGAAAGTACATCGAGATGACTTCATGTTCAAGGATAAGTATCAACAAATCAGGATACTTTAGGGGAAAATGTTTGAACCTCAATGTAAAGTTGTACAAAAACTAAATATATGCAGTATTCGAGAGATTTGTGGAAGAATGAGTCAGATCCCCCGTGTGTGGTAAACCATTAAAGAGGAACTCTTCTGCTTGTCTCCAGCTCCGTGTTTTTTATTCCAGGACTCAATGAGAGTAGCTTTGCATGATTCACAGATCAAAATAATCCTTATTTATCTTATTCTGGGGCTTGGTGCACCCCCTCAGTTCATCCTCTGTCTGAAATACAGAGTTTCAGCTTCTCTATTTTTCAGTTAACTTTTATTATGAGTGGCTGTTCCTCACAAGTATTAGGTTGGAACAGCAGGTGAGCAGGGCACCTGTGCTTCAGATATATCCGCTCCTTATGACGTCTTACAGAGCCATGTTTAACACGAGCATTGTAGGAGTGTATATAAGGCATGAAAAGAAACAAAATTATCTAAAATATACACCGTATAGATAGAAAATTACCTGTCTTATTTTCTAACAATGGCCACAGTTGCTTTCTTGCTCAGTGATGGTAATTGTAGAGATAATCTTGAGACCTTATGACTCCCTGTCCATTAAATTTGTTTCTAATTGGACTCAATGAAAGGATTTCCCCCCCCTTTTTTGTGGGTGTTAAGGCGCTATTATCGAGCTGCATTCCAGCTGTTTTGATGTTTTCACATTAGCTTTTTGCAATTCATAATTATGACAAGCCAGATACAGCCTGTAACTAATCATCATGCATATTTTAGAATGTTGTTTACGCGTCACGACTCACTAAAGTTCAGACTTTGTGGTGGGAAATGAATCATGCGCTGGTGGCCTAATTTCCACCAGTTTTCAACCAAATCTGCTTAGAGGTTTCTGGTATATTAGTACAGTCTTCTGTCTTTTTGTGTTTGCTTTTTACTATTATACCAAGATGAAATTCTGTACCTTTGTCTCACTCTATGTCTTTCTCTTGTGCATGCAGGTGGTGGCTGAAGACAGCTACTTAAACGAGGTGCAGAACTCAGGTAGGCGAGAGGTGACGCTCTCATCCTCTCTCTGTGCATTTACTTTCTCCTCCCATCTGTCCTCTCCTCCTACACCATCTCTCTCCTTTCTGCTCTTTTCTCCGTTCCCTCCAATTTAACCCACATTCTGACTCAGACTCAAACAAAGCCCCTCCCACTCTTTCCTACCTCTCCTCTCCCCCTCATCCTGGCCTGCACCCCTCTGCTTTTCATTTTCCTCGTCTTTCTTTCTCCTCATCCCTGAGATGAGTGAAGGGCATGATGAAGACAGGAGGGGGGGTTGGGACAAAGAACTCCTCCCTCTCCGCTCATTTCCAGTGCGGTGAAATATCTGCGCTTTAACACTCGCTACACACTGACAGACAAGCCCCCATGCAGTCAGAAACACACCATCCATCATGTGGAATCCAAATTGTGGCTTTTTAACAATGCTGAGCACCTGCATAAATTCATCTACTGCTAAAATTGCCTCTTTTTATTGGGTGGAAATGAGGATAAATGGTGTAAAAGCAAATTCCCCAGGTTTCCAGATTTATTAGAGTGTGTTTTGTGTAGAGGATGTTGTTGCTACACACCCACCCCCCATACAGCCAGCCTCCGACTGTGAACCGTGTCAAATACTCATTGTGGCTGGGAAACGGATTACGGGAGAAGGGAGACTGAGTGTTCCCATGGCGATGGGCAGAGTGCGGTTGTCGTGGCAATGAGGAGGGTGTCGAGTATTGTGTGAAATGCATTAAAGAGTGGAGTAAAATATTAAAGTGGTAATAAAAAATAAACAAGGGGAGAATTTAGGGATCATATTGAGCCATGAAAAATCAAAATAAATGTTAGTTTTGAGCGATACTGAAAATGTTGCTTTTGTTTAGTTACGTAACCCTTTTTTACTTTATTAAAATTTTATGAAGCTGAAGATAAAAGTTTGATTAATGCTACTGTGCAGCTTTTAAACATATTGTTGCCATTCAGCACAACAAACACGCAAAATATATACATGAAAATATTACATGATTTATATGGTGAAATTACGAATTACAAAGCAGTAAGGGAACGATAAACATGGCGGCTATTCTGTTGTTCTCTTATGGCAGTGTATCCTGTGTTTTTTAAATATTTGATATTTCTTTGTTTGTCTTTGTGGCTAAGTGTTTAAAAAGAAGGAAAAAGTTGTGCATTTATTTTTCATCAGCATCAACACAAAAGAAAATGTCAGCATTAACCCTCCAGTGACCAAACTAGTAACTAAAATGACCTTGAGGTGTAATTTCTATCTCCATTTGTGTTTATCTTATCTATATTGTTTCTTTTATCTATGGCTGATATTCTAAAATGCTCCATTTATTTTGATTTTCAATCATTTTTAGCTCATCCGGCCAAACGTCTGATGTTTTTATGCCGTGGTTAAGTGTCAGATGGACAAGACTTGCAGGTGTAGCACTTGAGCACAGTGATCATAGAGTAGATTTTCACCAAAGTCATATTTGTCATTTTTTCAGAAATGTTTCCATTTTCAGCTTCTGGGATTGGCCAGATTTTAGTGCAGCAAGATTCATCTGGCGTGGATATGATTGTTTGGCTCCTCCTTGACTTCTCAGTCTATTTTAAGCCTCATTTGTTTGTGGAGTACTGCCAACTAACCAATGACACAAAAACCTATCGCTTTCTTTGTGTACACATTACATCTTCTAAACTGTGCTAGATATGAGACGGGTGAAAAAAGGAGCTAAAAAAATTCACAAATTGTAGGTACAAAATTACATTTATTTTGACTTTCATTCCTCACAGATATTATTTATTTGGATATTGCTAAAAAAACAAACAAACACACAAAACATTGTGATGAGTCAGGGAATTATACATTACAGTACACTTGTATCATTTTAACACATTATAAGCTAATGACTCCGGTTTGACACTTGAAAATTAAATAAGTAGTCTTCAGTCAGGTATATATGTAATATTAAATATATCAAAATTAAAGGGACAGTTTTTTTTTCTCTGACTTGCTATTTGGATATATCTGTGTATCTGTTTAATATACTGGAATGAGATTGTCTACTCCTAGCAGTGCTCACAGTGCCCAAAAATACATCACACAAAAACACACACATAAAAAAAGAATACACTACTCAGCAGGAACATTTCTTTCTACAAATCCGTAAACACGTGCAAAGTGTGCATCTATTCGTGACTTACAAGAATGCATCCTTTTAGCCCTTTCACCACTTTACCGACTCCACTCGTACTTTCATGTCGGCTATATAAGTAAGAACACCTGGTGAATTCATATTTTGACTTGAATCACAGGTGTTGCTCCCATTTACAGCGCCACTCTCTTTTCAGTTAAATCCTCATTTTTATTATTCCCACCCACTCTGCTCCCTCTTATATCTTCTGCGCACGAAGAGCCGAACCCGTTACAAACCTTGAACCTTTCACACTTAAACTGACGTCACCATATGTAGTGGAAAAAAAAACCTCTATAGTTTAGTCTTTTTTTTTTTTTTTAATTATTATACAAAAAACTGTGATAACAAATAATTCATTTGTCATTAGATGCACATCTATACTTTCTGAAGGTTTGGATATTAATTTCCTCCT
>VUQG01005905.1:2440-30793 GCA_015106755.1 Etia nguti | reverse complement strand
TCACACTTAAACTGACGTCACCATATGTAGTGGAAAAAAAAACCTCTATAGTTTAGTCTTTTTTTTTTTTTGTAGTGTAATGAATTAGAGTTTATTGTTTGCTGCCTGTTTATAAGATGTTGCTGAAGCCACCATCCTACATTCATAAGACAATTATGGAGCTGCCTGGCAACGTGTCAAAACGTGATAGACAAAATAATTTAATTATTATACAAAAAACTGTGATAACAAATAATTCATTTGTCATTAGATGCACATCTATACTTTCTGAAGGTTTGGATATTAATTTCCTCCTTAAAACAAACATTAATAGACTTTCATATTGAGATTCACATTTTTGTTTTTATCAGTTTGCTTTTTCTTTTTACTTGTCAAAACCAGATTTATTCTACCCTCATTTCTTTATATTTTGTTTCCAAGGAGCCAGTCTTTCTTGTAATTTTAAAGTGATCTGCAGCAATAGTTCTCCAGGCTTTCTGAACATCACTGGAAGATTTTTCACTCTTTTTCAGTCCCATCCTTGTATCTGAACATTTTCAGAGGAGAGAAAAGCGACCGAATGTTGTGGCAGTTTGACGAGGAGCTGAAACACTTTAGAATTGTTGATCTATTTTTCTCTAGCTAATTAATAGCAAAAAGAAATCAAACAAAACTGAAAAAAATCTGTACTTGGATAGGCGATTAGCAAATTTAGCAAGAAAACCTCACGTATTCACATTATCTCACTGATAAATATCTATTAAAGGCATTAAATATGCAAAACGTCCTTCATATTGGACTTACGTCTTTGAATGTAAGGCGCTTGGCTTTTAACCCGCAAAGATTCAATCAAAAGAATGTATTTGATTCAAAGGGTGAGTCTCTGCAGCCCCGCTGACTCGCTTTCACCAACAGGAACTATTATCATCGGATCTAAGTTGGAGCCAAATTCATTGTCGCAGGGATTAAAGTATGGATAGAGCTCCTCGGTAAAGAAACGCTCGGTGAAAGAGTAAATAAGTGTTGCAGCCTCCGTGTCCCAGAATGATATTTGACCTCTGTCATAATCCACAAAAACCCCAATCCGCTCCACTTTCCCAAAGTGTACCGGCTCATCTGGAGAGTTGAAGGTTTCAAACTTATTTTCCAGGAACCAAATGGCCCACAGCCCACTGCGCGAATCCCGATTGAGTGACCCTCTCCTCTGGACCGACGCAGCGGCCATGCCCAGACACCACTCTGTCTTCTGACCCACGTAAACCTCGAAGTAAAACTTGCGGGATGAGAAGCTTCTGTTTCCCAGAACTGCAAGATGCTCAGTGAACATGCTTGGGTTCGGGATTTGGTTTGCCCACCAACCTGAGCGCATGCTGTATCTTACTTGTTTGAAGTCGTCTGATATCACGAGCAGAGGGTGAGCCGTGTCCGAATCGAGCAAGACGTTCACTTCGTGCTGCTGCATATATCTGAGCGTGGCTTTATTTGACACGTCTGAGCCGTCGCACAGTTTTTGAATGTCTGTGTTCATTTTATTGAGCAGTGTTCGCAGCTGGGAGACTGAGTTTCTCAAAGATTCGCCTACGTGCTGTATCTCCAGGTGTCGGTTAAAGCTGAGATTGGGCAGATCCACTGTTTGAGGCAGGACAGAGGAACTTGGGTAGCGCTGGAGAAAATGAAACTGATCTTTAGTCTCCTTTAGCTCAATTAGCTTCACACTTGTCAACTGCAGCTCTGTGATCTCCTTCTCCATATCACTAATTACTCCTCCTGCTTCTTGTTCTACAGTTTTTTGCTTCTCCTCGATGACCGCGATGAGCTCTGCCTCACTCTTCTGAATCTCAGACACCAGGTCTGTTAGGTCCTGCACGCCGCTGGCAATCGCCTTTTCAGTTTCTGTCTTGCTTAGCTTTACTGATTCCTTCACTTTCACGATGTTCTGGAGCCTTTCCTGGATCATCCGCTGCACTTTACCCTCAGTGTGCTCCAGCAGGTTCTTCTTCTCGTCGTACCCCCGCTCCACAGGAACAACGGAATGCT
Source organism: Etia nguti (assembly GCA_015106755.1). NCBI lineage: Eukaryota > Metazoa > Chordata > Actinopteri > Cichliformes > Cichlidae > Etia > Etia nguti. The sequence continues at coordinate 28,777 of VUQG01005905.1, read as the reverse complement.
CCTTGTGGCGGGAGCTGGAGCAGGCATCACACAGCAGAGCGCTCTCGTCTCTGCAGAACCACATCAGCAGCTTGTTATGCTCCTCACAGATCCGCCCCTCCAGGCTCGCCACAGGTTCAATCAGCGTGTGCCTCTTCAGTCCAGGGGCAAGGTGATGAGGCGCCAGATGAACGTCGCAATATGAAGTCTGACACTCCACACATGATTTAATTGCTTCTTTCAGGGTGTCAGTACAGATGCCACATAGCACCACAGCTCCAGGGTTGGCCTGCTGTGAATGAGTACTCCAGGTGTCAAAATCTTTAGCTTTAAGCGACAAGACGTTTGACGCCAGCTCTGAAATGAAAGTGTTGACCTTGAGATCCGGTCTACTTTCAAAAGCGTGATTACAGACGGGACACTGACAGACTGGCGCATCTTTCCAGTAGGCTGTGATACAGAACATGCAGAAGTTGTGTCCACATGGAGTGGAAACTGGGCGAGTGAAGACATCCAGGCAGATGGGACACAGAAACTGGTCCTCAGAGAAGAGACTGCTGCCAGATGCCATTTCTAAGAAAACAGACAAACACTATTAAATCTAGGCCAACATTCACATTAGCTGCTTTAGCTAAAATAAGTTCATGAGCTGTTCTGGAGCTTTTAACAGCAGCTGTCACTGCATTTTTAGTGGAAGTTACATTTTTTGCCCAGCTTTTTAAAACAACCCCAGAGAGTTTTCTTATATACGCACAAAGCTTATCTTTGCATTTAGTGCTGTAATTATTTAACGCTGACTTTAACCATTAAAGTTTAAACTCGAATGACAGGCTTCACTCTGTTGTTTTCAGGCTGCAGAACAGGACGCGACCCATGTGATCACCTTAATGAGCTCAGTATTGCCCGGGGACAAATTATTCCTGCTTCAGCCAGCATCGTCCTGATAACATTCAAATCAGCTCATAACCAGATAGTCTGCACTTAAACCACAGAGCAAATGTACCCAACTGCACCATCATCGAGACTCAGGATTAAATTGACCCATGCTTATAGACTGGGTTTTTAATAAACGGCGTCTTTTCTTTTCATTTTCATATTATGTATTTGCGTTCTTTTTTTCACCTGTTACTTTTGAGTAACTAGGCATTTGTCTGTATAAATAAAGATGATTTAATTGCTAACTTCATGAATCTTTATTAACTTGATTAACCTTATGAATTTAAAGCCACTAACCCACATGAAAACAGCACCTGGCTGTGTAGATCTGAACTGCAGATATCTAATAGCATAACTACTGATGTTATTCACAAACAGGCTGATTAGATGAGCTAATGTGAGAGCTCACGGCAGCTATTTGAATCATTATATGGAGATGTGGGGTAACACATATAAAAGCACACTACAGTCACTATGCACAAAAAGTGCAGTAAGGATAGTTAATAAGGTTGGATATCTGGAAAACACAAACTCATTTTTAAACTCAAAAATGTGGAAATTCACGGATCTGGTCAAATTTAAAACTGGTCAAATAATATTCAGAAGAAGAAATAATGTGTTACCAAAAATATTAAATATTAAAAGTGTTCACAGACAGAGAGGGGAGCTACATTTTAAAAAACACAAAGCGAGGACAACAACGAGGAGCATGCAGTTAACAGTCTGTGGAGTGGTTTTGTGGAGTAATGTGGAGGAGGCTATACAAACATGAATCAGTTAAAAAAAATTATATAAAAACACTAATAAAGCACTGCATGAAATAGGCAGGGTGTTAAATCTTTATATAGTTATAATGTACATTAAAAATAGCTAATTAATAATGACGTATTATAAAAAGCAATACTTTTGGATAGGTATAGTTAAATAACTATAGATCAGTGTATAAAGGTGTATATGTTAATATAACACGGGACTGTACATTAGATATTTATATACGCATATTTATAGCATGTATGTATATTTTAGATTGTATAATTAAAACAGATATATACGATGAATTAATAAACGGTGGGAATTAATACACATTTGTTTCGTTTGGACTGGAAATGTCCGACATTTTTTTTCCCACATGAATGTGATGACTTTTACTGATTTATACTGACTTATATGATCTAAGTGACAATTTGATAGATTGATTGATTAATCCTGAGTCTCACTGAAGGGAGTTAGTAGCTATTAAAGCTGATTGTAATTGTGCATTAAGAGGAACTGCTGGTTTGATATCTTGGCTGTCATTATCCATTTATTTATTTTTAAAATCACATGTGATCATATTTGGAAGTTAGTTAATGCTTGCACTAGTTTGGGTTGATGGTTACCAAGCTGTCACTGTGATATTGAATAGAATGCTGATTTTTGGCAACCAAACAACAGGCTTGAAACAAAATGTACCTACTGGGGAAAATAAACAGCCGATTCCTTTTCTTCTTATATCTCAGTGCTGAATAGGGCAAACCCACCTGTCAATCAAAGGGCTTACACCTCTTATAATCAGGCTGGTCTACGTATCCCTGCCTCTGCTGAAATTTAAAGAAATTCCCAGTGGGGTTAAAAGTGAAATTGACTTTCACTTTCAGTCTGAGAAGAGAAGACAGTAGCAGGAGGGATGATCTCAGCTGTTTCAGAGCAAAAGCTACTCCCAATCAAATAAAAGAGAATTAAAAAGGATTCAGAGTGACAGATTTTACAGGAGTCTCATGAAAAAGCCAAAAACATTCCTATTGAATATTAAATACTTGCCTGGTTGTTGACATCAGAATTTCCTACACTGGTGAGGTCTTCTTATATCACTGGACCGAGGCAGCTGTCTCACATTCTGCAGTTAGAAACCCTCGCTTTCAGGATATCTGTGAAGAAAAGTTATGTGCACGGATTGTTGGCTTTGCAGTTGATGGCGCAGTTTCGGTGATGGGCTGATGGGGAGGTCGCAGCCACATAACCTAACCGTCATTTAGAGCATCGTTCACATTTAGAACTTTTGGTCCATGATGCCGTAAAACACATTAGAGAGCTGAGTCATTTTCACACATTCATTAGTTCGTTGCTCTCACCAAACGAACAAGTTTGCCTCCTTCTCAGTCTGGAGATTCGCAGACATGGGTAAAAGAGGGTTTACGTGCTACAGATCCTCTACAGGAAAAAAAATATGTCATTAAAGCAGAGTGCTTGGTTAAGAAATCTGCTGTGACAGAATATCATATTTTGTGTTGTTAGGTAATTGGCACAGCTTGCCAAATAGCACAAAGTGAAAGAAGGGGTCAAATCTGGCAAACTAAACAGTTTGTATTGCTTCGTTTTATTGGCTGACCAATCTGAGACCGAGAATATTACACATTTTAGTTTCACTTAGAAATTAATGCAGCACAGTATACGCTGTTGTCGTATGTTTAAGTTCTGAACTTCTATAGTCAAAATTCATAATTATTCTACAAAAATTACATTGAGAATAGAATAAATTTTAAAAACGCTCGAATAGGCTCAAAACTATACAGGATGACTCTGGTTTCTAAATTATTTTCATGGAAAAAGAAAAGCACATATCACACTCTGCTTATGACCCATGTTTAAGCCTTTGAGCAATTAGAAAAAAAGATGATTTATAAAAACCCCATGCCTTGTACAGCTGCCATGAATGGGGGAAATCATCTGTAAGAACCAAATCTGTTTTTTCCCAGGCTGTACAAATGTTTTTTCTTCTGCTGTAAGTTTAACGCATCTTAACATGCTCCTCTTTTAAAGCTAGCATCAACTGGCCATTAGGGGAACTGTAGTTTTTAAGCACTTCTATTAATGGACTCGGTTTTATCAACCTTTCCAGACGTGGTTTGACACAGTGAGGCAATGAATGACAGAAACCACTTTAACTATTACTCATTTGGCCAACTGTGTGTGCTATACAAGTATCATCCCACTCTGTTAATTAGCTTAAAATAGACTGGCAGCTTCTTTGAACCTTATGCTATTGTTGGAGTCATAATCAGATAAACTAAAAAAAAAGTTTTTTTCCCATATAAAATTAGTCCCACGTGGCCTTTGTATCCGTGGCATATGCAGCTGGAAAGTATGTTGTTACTGTTACTTTCACTTCTCTTGCTTTCTGCCTTAAAAGCTACAGTTCAGGGTTAACTACTGACACTGGAAACATGGTGAAACGTGGGAAATTCGACATTTACACAACAAATATCTTTGCTTAGGAACATTTGTGTAACTAAACAGATCATGTGATCATATTTTTGGAGACAACACAGCTGTGGCAGCATTTCTCAGCTAAAAGGCTTCAACAGCAAAGAGGTTTATGACGTACAGCTCATAAATAATACTAATGGAAGTAACTATGTGTTAAAAAGAAAGCTTAGGTCACTAGTGACTACTTACTTCTTGCTCCTCGGTGGTGTGGGAGTCATGCAGAATGAGGATCGCTTAGTTCCCTTTCTCCAGAAGTAGTTTGCTTTTGGTTTCCTCGGTGTCAAGTTTCTTTAAAGGGACAGGCACCCTTTTTCTTGCTGCTTGCTCCGCATTAAGGTTTTGAGTCCAGTATGAGGGTGATTTAAATGTTTTAATACATAGGGATATATTTGTGCTTTAGTTCAGAATTACTTTTCCTCTTATCTGCCTCCAGTCTGTCTGTTTTATGTGTTTCAGTGTTGGTCACTCTGCAGTGAAATCTATGGATGTGTGTGTTATTGTGTGAGGTGAGCTTCAGGGTTGCAGGGCGGTGTGTGTTGAAGAGATAAGGGTTGGGGGTTGCTGATACACCGCCACCATTAATCATGGTTTAGTAGCCGCTTGGCCTCAGAAACCCCCGAAGCGTTGGTGCGGGAAAAGTACTGAAGTTCTTCAGAGGAAGATGCAATGGCTCAAGAGGAAAACACTCCTGTATCTGTAGAAAAGAACATTCAGTCGAGCTCTTTCTTTGGTTTAGGGGGTTTTCATACTTTCAGATCAGCTAAAGTGAAACAAGAAAAGACAGAAGAAGGTCAGGAAGCAATCAAAGAAAAAAAATAAATAATACACTCACTAGCCACTTTATTGGATGCAACTGCTGTTCAACTGCTTGTTAGCGCAAATACCTAATCAGCCAATCGCATAGCAGAAACTTCATTTAGGTTAACATGGTTAAGATGACCTGCTGAAGTTCAATTCAGTATCAGAATCGGGAAGAAAGGTGATTTAAGTGACTTTAAACGTGTCATGGTTGTTGGTGCCAGAGGGGCTTATCTGATTATTTCAGAAACTGCTGATGTACTCAGAGCCATTTCTAAGGTTGACAGAGAATTGTGCCTTACTGATGCAGGAGGAAAATGGCATAAACAGCAGTTCAGGCTCGTGATGTATCTAATATAAGTTAGATGGTGGGCTGTTGTAGGTGTATCAATGTTAAAAACTGCTCATTTCAGTCTGTTGCTAGGTGGTTGTTAGGCAACAAAAGGATGCCATATTATGTGATATAGATGAGAACCTTCATGTAGCCTGAGTTGGCAGACAAAGAAACAAACAGACAGACATGTTGTGTATTATAGTTAGGATTTTGCTGATATTTGTAATTAATTTGGCATAATTTTCACTGGGATTGTTTTATTATTTCTTCTTAACTGTCTTCAGCTTGTTTAAAAGGTGCTGTGAATAAAAAAAAAAAAAGTGACTGATTGTTAGTGCCACATTAAGCAGATGTTGATCTTTCGCAGAAATGAGTCTGAGGTGCTGCTGCTGTGACACAATGAAAGAAAAAACCAAAAAAATAATTAACAAACGTCCTGAATATCTGTACCAAAGTTCAGCCACCCTTCCCACATTTGTCACAGAAATAAAAGACCAATGGAATCAGCATAGGTTCATCCTCTGTTTAACATGTTATAGTTCAGTGTGGCCCAGCAGACCAACATTCCCACAAATATGCAAATACATTTAAAAAGTTCAAGTAACCAAAGTCATAGAGATCCTATTTGCCACTCTCCTTCTATAAATCAGTCAGCTTTTTAAGTGACTTTGCACCTCTGAGTGTGCTGTGCAGCGCCTGTATGTGCACCACTCTGCCCATTATATTCTTTAGCATGATTTCTTTTCATTAGCGCGTTCTGCGTGCTTTTTAATCAGCTGCAGCACAAAAACTGCTCTACATTTTGTGGCCTACTTTTGTTACACTTTGATGTCAGCAGTTTTCCTCTCAGTCTGTCTAAGCTTCACTCACCCATTCCTCCCTCTCAGAGAAGATTACTGGCAGTATCTGGCCACCACCGTGTTAAATAAGGAGGTTCAGGGTCATGGAAATTTCCCCAGTTCACCACGGATCAGTGTGGTTGAATGTATTAAAGGGGATCTTGCTGCAGTACAGGAGAATCATCCATGTAGGTTTTATGTTAAGATATAATAAAGACACGGGGATAATGTGATTTGAATAAGACCCGTTTTACTCCCATTTCACCTCTCTTTTCCCAAACTATCTCTTTTATTCACATTGTCCTCTCTGGCCCAAATACCCGTCCTTTCATCCAAAACATCTCATTCTCTCATCTTCCTCAACATTTACTTACTCTCCTCTCCTTTTGGTGTGCAGTGCCTCTGTCATGCTCTGAGGGATTCACAGAATTGGGATACTACAATGGCACCGTGTCGCAGACGGACTCTGGTGCCCCCTGTCTGAAATGGACCGAGTTTCCAGACTATGTCATGCAGTACCCGGGCCGTGGCCTGGGTGACCACAACTACTGCAGGAACCCGGATCGCGAGTCCAACCCGTGGTGTTTCTTCCGACAGAACTCAGGAGCAATTGGCTGGGCCTACTGCGACTGCCACCAGGGTATGTCCACAGACACTCAGAACAGTTCATGCATGATCAAAAACAAGAGTTAATATTTAAATGATTTTATTCCACATTTAGTACTGTACTCATTCCCCCCCAACGTATTCAAATGAAAGATTTGTTAGTTGTTGGTTAAGCTGTTCACAATGTTTTCACACTAAAAAGAATGGAAGATACTCTTTGAATGTAAAAAGTGGTATCTGCAAAACAACTGCAATAATTCAAAATCCAAAGAAATTTGGTGTGTAAAGATATAATTCTATGGATACTTAGCATTCGTGACTGATTGAATATGATGCTGTTTTTCATTTTATTTATTACCTCAGTAAGCATTTTCCTGATGAGTTTATATTCTCAATTGCAAGTTTGAAGAGTTCTTTAAATCAGCAGGATGTTCATTTTGTAAATTGTGGCTCCATTTACAGTAAAACAGTCACAAACCGAACCCCAGTTCATCTTGTAATAGAGAATAATTTCTAAATCTGGTTTCTGGCATGTAAAATCTAAAATTTCTGTATTAGTATTACTTTTACTGACTGGCTCAACAACCAATTTTTAAACTGATTAGAGTTCCAGGTATTTTTAATGTTATATAAACTATTTCAAATGTTACCAACATGGTCTTTCTATCAACTTAATATATTTAATAGAACAACTACTTCCAAATCCATGCGATTGTGGGGCTTTTAGTATTCATTTACACTCACCTGACACTGAGGATCCCCCTTTTTCTTCAGAACTGCTCCGGTTGTTTGTGGCTCAAATTCAGCTAGATGTTGAAAACAATCCTCAGAGATGTTGAGCCATACTGATGTGATAGCATCATGCCGGTGCTGCACATCAGTGCTGTGAATCTCCTGTTCCACCACATTCCAAAGGTGCTCAGTTGGACTGAGATCTAGTGACTGTGGACTCACTCAGTCAGTTCAAGAAACCAGTTTGAGAATATCTGATCTTTGTGACTCAGCACGTTATCCTGCTGGAATGCTTTCATGTTGTTTACAAAATGTTCTGACACTACCGTGTGTGTTGCAGCAGAAATCAAGACTCATCAGACCAGGCAACGTATTTCCAATCTCATATTGCCCACTTCTGGTGAGCCTCTGTTTCCTGTTCTTAGCTGACAGGAAGGACACCCGGTGTTTTCTTCTTCTGCTGTATTCCATCTGCTTCAAGGTTCTAAATGTAGTATGTTCAGAGATGCTCTCCTGCATACCCTGGTTGTAATGAGTGGGAGCAGGACAGAGGTCCACGCTTCTGCTCACTAGATATTTTTTTCTTTTTCAGACCAGTCTCTGTAAACCTTAAAGATGGTTGTGTGGGAAAATCCAAGTAGGTCAGCAGTTCCTCAAATACCAGCCCATCTAATAACAACAACCATACCACATTCAAAGTCACTTAAATCACATTTTATCCACTTTCTGCTGCTCAGTTTAAACTTCAACAGGTCATTTTGACTAAATGCACCGAGTTGTTGCCACATGGTGTACCTAACAAAGTGTCTGGTGAGTTAATTTTATATGATAAATGTAAAAGCTTTTTTTTTTTTAACAGGCCACTGGTTTTGTGTCATCTTACAAAAGTGGCCTGCTGGGAAAGCAAGTTTAGCATCAGTGCTTTGTATAGCTATATATTGCTATGAAACAACAGGCAGGCACAGATGATTACGAGCTGTTGGATGCATTGGAGGGATTAGCATTTGAAGAGACAGATATTCCCCTCTGTGCAAATGAGTTTAAAGGATGACTGTCAGTTCTAGATACACCTGAAACAAAACTTCAAAGGAATGCTAATGTTTGTCTGCAGGATGTGTCAACAGACAAGTGCTTGATAATGTGACGTAGAGGTGTTCAGTGCTGAATGTTGAATCAAACAGTGGAGCTCTGCCAGAGATACGATCATAATCTAATAACTGAATCATAACTAACACCTTGATGAGTGGTTAACCTCACAGCATGCGTGATGCCTGTGAAGACGAGTTTGTACTGAACTGTAAATACAGTCTAAACTAAACACTCAATGATTATTTGGGTTATTATGGAAAAATTATGTTTATTATATACTCGTGTTGCCATTGTGAATTTTTGAGTTTTCTGATCATTAAAATTTGCGTGTTTGTGATTTTAGGTGCTGCACGTCTGGTTGGCAGCTCGATCTCTGGCAGCGGGCGAGTTGAGGTTTACCTGAATGGCCAGTGGGGAGCAGTGTGCGACTCTCACTGGACAGACCGGGATGCCAGTGTGATCTGCAGACAGCTGGGTCTGGGGTAGGTCAGGTGAAACATCTATTAAGAGTTGCAGTGACATGAGACTGATGTAAGAGGTTCATTCTCACCGGTGGCGCTTCTGTTTTCAGCGATATCGGCACAGCGTTGCAGCATTCTCAGTTCGGCTCGGGCTCTGGCCTATTTCACTACGAACGTCTGGGTTGCCACGGTGATGAGAACACCCTGAGTAAGTGCCGGAGCAGGATGTTCGTCACTGGTGACTGTAGCCATGGAAACGAAGCAGCCGTGGTGTGCGCACCACCAGAAGGTCAGTGTGACTTCCACAGTGTCAGGGCAAACACACCTGAATGTTTCAGCCCACACCTGAGAGGCACAGAGCAATTCGGTGCCAATAAAATGTGTGTGAGAGCATTCAAGGTGGATGCTGCTGGATCTCATGCCATCTTTTAAACTCCTCTCAGGCAGCGGCCCTCCTCTGCGACTGGTTGGAGGTGAGGAAGACTTTGAAGGTCGTGTGGAGGTGTTTCATGCAGGAAGGTGGGGCTCTATCTGCGATGACCAATGGGACGACAGGGATGCAGAGGTGGTCTGCAGACAGCTTGGTTTTGGGTACGTTCACACCTCCACCACAACTACTTAACAGATGTATGGTAACATTTTGATCTTTGTCCAAGTTTAAATGTTACGTTATGAGCCTCAGGTCACAGAGACACCTACTGTAGTAGGAACAGCCACAAATGTACAAATGAAAAAAGCAAACATTATGCCTGTTTTAAATTGGCTTTCTATCCCCTTTAAGGTTTCTCCTTGTGCACCTCTGGACCAGGTCCAGAACTGCTGCTATTTCTAGATCACTCCCTGTATGTCCTGTTCTCACCACCTGGCAAGCTGACCCGACTTTCATGTCAAGGATCGTCACCGGCTCGGCATGTGCTCACGAATAAGAGGCCAAACAGTTTTCAGGGGACAAGTGTACCCCTAAAGTAGCAGGCAGCATAATGTGTACTGCGGTACCTGCAGACGCTTTCATGTCTGTCTCTCAGCATGAACCTGGTCTCATTGGTGAAGAGAACCGGGTGCCACTGGCACTGCCAAAAGAAGATCAGTGCTCATGCAACCCTCAAAGTCTGTTTGTGAGAGTTATGTCAGAAGAATAAACTTGAGTAGCCCGCTGGAGGTCCCTGTGTCGGTCTCTGACAGTGATCCTCCTGATTGTACAATCGTACTCAAACAAAGAAGCAGATACCGGTTCAGCAGCTAGCTTGCCCTTCTATAGCCTTGCCCAGCTCTCCTCTTGTAACAGCCCGGAGACACAGCAAACCTTCCTGTGACGACACGTATGGATACCCCACCCTGAAGGAACTGAACCATCTATACAACGCTCAGAGTGCAGTATTCTGTGGCCACCACCTGCAAAACCATGCCCTTATTGGGAGTGGTGTTGTTGCCTCTCCAGTGCACCTGTTGGCAATTTCATTTGCACTAAAGCAGGTGAAATGGATTCACAGTGGTTTATGGTTCCTAATTGGAAAGATTGATATCCTTGAAGTTTAATTAACATTGTGTATACTGTGATGTTTGAGTGTACCCTTATATAAACATGGGGGTGTGTGCTGTGTATTGAACTCCCCCAGGGTCTATGACTGCATCTAGATTACTGTAACTGCTTGATGGGTCTGATGGAGAAAGAGCAAACGGCACATTGGAAATGCAGGATTTTTATTAGCCAAAGCAAATGTATCACACCGCCTGCCCTAGATGCCCGATTTGGCTCCCTGTGACTTTGTCCTTAAAGTGTTGTCTTTTTGACTCAGTGGAGGAGATCCAGCACGTATCCCAAGTGTGCAAGTTGTTGCAGGGGTGCTCAAAGAGACGACCTTCAGGGGGATAGCAGCCAAATGTAAATCCGGTCCAGCTTACGCTTTTTATCTGCTGAGTTGCACAACTTTTTGACTGCACCTTTTGCTTTGGCAGGTGTTTAAATGTCTCTCTCTCAGTGGAAAGACTTGTAATGGCACCACAATCACACAAGATTTACAGGTTTGCAGTGTGACAGCTGAAAATGACTGAATTAGTGGGCCATTGTGGATGACACACTATAGGGAACATTCGGCTCAGGAATTTCCACTAATCACTTGACAAACAGAAGCTGCCAGTATCTTTAAAATCCAAAAAATGAGTTAAAATTGAATTATTTATCAGATGCTGTTGAGTAAGCTGGAGATGTTCAGGATTCTTCAGCAGAGCACAAAAGGTGTAATTCAGATTACAGTTTGTCTCATCTTGGAAACACTTCCTCACACACAGAATGTAAACCCTACGGAGAAGAAAGTGAACTTGTAACTGCGAAGAGAAAGAACTTCCTCCATGTTTAACACGAGGTTGCATTTCATCTCCCGAAACACCGGGGGACACCTCACCATCTGTGTTTGTGCCTGTAAATAATAGATGTCCTGACACCGATGCACAGGTTCCCACACAGCTGCGTACAGCTGTGCGCTGATGTGGTTTGACACGCAAAGACAAAACGAAGCAAACTCGATTTGTTTTTCCCCACATGGATTTTTTTTATTTTTTTATTTTTTATTTTTTTGCTCTGCGATAGATAGAGAATGTGTGTCAAACATTTAGACACTTTTCATGCTGGCAGGTTTTTCTAACACACCTCCTCCCTGTGAACAAGCAGCAGAGGAAGAAAAACTCAAATCTGTGACAATGATCAATTACAAGTAAGAGTTCTGCATTTAGTACTTTAATTGGAAGTGGAAGTTTTTTAATGTAATGAGGAAAATGTAGAAGTAAAAAAATTTAATGTATGTAATGAATGGAAAAACAGGGCTTTACCATAATTTTTTTGTTTTTTGTAATTGATTTAAAAAGTACATTATTACACTAATAAATAATTCACTAATTAATCTTAAACGATTCATATGAAAGAAAATAAGAAAGTATTTTTTTAAAGAATTCCCCAAGTTATATCTGAGAGGCTGTAACCACGAATGGTCAGTACACATTAACCACCTGTATTTGTAGTTTATTTATATAATGTTTATTTGTAAAATTTATACAATATTTATACAACGCATGTTAACATTGGTGCATTTAAATAAAATGCAACTATACAGTGCATATAGGACTTTTAGCCACAGCTAACTTGCAGACCTTGTCCCTGGTTGGGCTTTTTAAAGACATAATATATCAATACAAATATCAGATCAAACAGTTAGAAAACAGCAACAACAACAACCACATATCTGCTTTTGATTAAGCCATAATTTTGCCTGTGAATTAAGATTTTTAAGATCTGATGGCAAGGTGTACAGAATAAATTTCACTTTATAAAATCATTTATAGATTTCCAGCCCTTCCCCTGCTTCCCGTACTCTGATTTCTCCTATTTTTCCATATTTATAAATAACACTAGGTAGTTGATGGTTTTCCTGGAACATTTTGTAGTTTTAAATGTTTTACTTTTCTTTTTAGCAAACCTGCTGCATGCTATTTTTAGGTTAAACATCAGTTTTAGCACAAGCAGAAACACAAAAGGGCTTTTTAGCAAGCTGGCATTAAGAAGACATCGCCACATAAAGCAGTTTATTATTTTGGATGATTTTATTTATTCAAAGAGTATCTTATATTTCTTTTTTTTGTCCTAGTCGTGTTTTTTCAGATTTATATCCAGTAGATTGACAGATTTTGTGTCAATGAATTGTCCTCCTGGGAAAGCTGATCGTTTTGTGTGACACTGTGCAGCTTTATCGATGGCAAATGTTGTGGGAAAGACATTTTTGTACTATCCACTGTTTGGCTGACTGACAGCATTTTATCTGATCCCTTTGTTTAAGTAAAACTGCCATCAATATAGATTTTTCCCTCTGCCAGTTAACCTAATAAATAAACTGAGGTTTTGAGGTAATTGCTTTTTAACTATTTATTAATTGCCTATTTATTCTCAGGTCTGCCTTCTCTTTAGACAATATATTTATCTTATCTTAAGTAACCTTCTGAAAAACCTTTTGTGTGTGTGTGTGTGTTTGTGTTGTAGCGGTGTGGCGAAGGCCTGGTCCTGGGCTCACTTCGGTCAGGGTTCAGGTCCCATCCTGCTGGATGCGGTGAAATGCACAGGAAACGAGCTGTTCCTGGATCAGTGTCCTCATGGCGACTGGGAGCAGCACAACTGTGACCACATGGAGGATGCTGGGGTCTCTTGCAGCCCTTATACAGGTACACACACCCAAACACACACATATCCACAGTCACACACAGCCATTGTACACACTGATGAGCTTAAAGCTGCTATTTATAGCCGCCGGGCTCCGAACATCAATAAATCATTACTGCATAGAGCAGCAACATCCTGTTTGTGACAAGTATGAACAGGATTTATGTGAGCTGAGCAGTAACATATCAGTACATGTGGCCAAACTCTGATCAATAATTAAGCCAAAAAAAAACATTTTAATATTAATTTCAGATGTAGCATCTATAAAACAGAATCTTCCCTTTGAGGAAAGAGGATCTGATTTTTGCTTATAACCACAAAATGTTTCAGACGGTGTGGTGCGTCTGGTTGGAGGAGACAGTCCCTGGGAGGGCCGAGTTGAAGTGTTTCATAATGGTGACTGGGGGACAGTGTGCGACGACCACTGGACCCAGCAGCATGCAGAGGTGGTCTGCAGGCAGCTGGGTTACAGGTATGAGCACAGTTTTTTTTTGCATGCAGCTGTTTTCAGTGAAAATTGCACCTGCACTCTTTCCACCCCAAGTTTGCCACAGTTACAACAAGAAGGATTGCAGTTCGCATTTTGAACACTTGATAAGTAGACAATAAACTCTTCTTCATCTCTAGGGGTCACGCCGAGGTCGTATCCGATGGGACGTTTGGCGAGGGCGTCGGCCTGATCCTCCTGGACGATGTCCAGTGCGAGGGATCTGAAACCTCGCTCCTGGATTGTCAACATGGGATCTGGGGTAGGACCGACTGCTCCCACAGCGAGGACGTTGGTGTTCGCTGCAGGGGAAGGTCCGACGAGGAGACTAATGAGGTGCCGGTCATCGCACCTTCCACAGGTGAGTGATGACTATGATATCATGCGGTAGTTTAAGGTTGAATCACACATTTAGTTTTTTAAAATCTTTCAGATTTTTAACTTTCAGGATAATTTCCTCAGGTCTGTCCTCAGGATCCGCCCTTCACACACCTCCAATACATTCTGGTAGTGTCACATGATGTTTTTGAGTGACAGGGAGTCAAGTAAATAAATACATTCCTGGGACGTTTTTCGCTGCTGGATCCCTGCTCTGTGTTATGAGCATTTTTTGAGGCAAACATGTTTGTCACTCAAGTTTTTCCACTTTTTATAATTCCATCACGCCCTTCCTGATAGTTTCGGCAGCGTCCCACCAGGAATTGACAGATGTTGACATCTGTGAGACCTTATATTGAGGCAATGGCTGTTATTCTCTCAATAATAACTGATAAATGATAATAAAACTGAAAAAGTAGTCAGAAATGCATAGTGCCGTACTGAACAGGCCAATCGGAGTAGTCGCAGCTGTTTCAGAGGAGTTATGGCACACATCCGGTGCAGATTGAACTCAGAAGTTTAAACCAACTGTAAGTCATCATTTATATACAGTCTTTGCTGTGAAGAACTTGAGACTGCCACTGGGTGGCTTGCTGAAGGACATCACAGCAGCAGCACTCACCACTTAGATTTATTTGCCCAAACTGGCAAACCTCCAAAGCTCTCCTCCTCACCCTTTAAGCCACTCATGCCCAATGTTTGTATGGACAAAAATAAAGATCAGGTTTTAAAAGTAATAACTTGAATTAAATTTACAAAGATATATTTCCTGTCTCAGAACATAATCACAATTTTAAAGAGTTTATTTTCTTTTACATATAGTAGAAGAAATAAACCAGCTAAACCAGGAGTATCATTGCACCGCACTGCAGAAATTTGGTAGCGCTGCAATTTATTTTGCCACAAAAGGGCAAGCTGTCGCTGCAGAACGCTGCTCGCATGCTGCCTGCCTTCCTTGTTTACACTGGTGTTTTTCTGTCCAAATGGTTTACATGTCACATGCTGACAGCTGTGAAAATAAAGCGATGTTACTGGCTCTGCTCTCCAGAGGTCCTGCTTCTCCTGTCGACACACACAGTCCATTAGAACGAGAACGGCGGCCGGATAAAGAGACACTGGATGACATTTAACACCGTCAGCGGACATACAGCTACCTCCGTCTCTGTAGATGCACAGACATGAATATGAATGAGCGTTCTTTTTCTTTTCTTTTTTTTGGTTAGGTCCCCCGGTGCGTCTTGTGGGTGGGAGCAGCAGGAAGGAAGGTCGAGTCGAAGTGTATCTCCATGGTGACTGGGGAAGTATTTGCGACTCAGGCTGGAACGATCTGAACGCAGCCGTGGTGTGCAGACAGCTTGGACACAGGTTAATGTTTGTGTGGGTGAATGAGAGACGACAGTTTTAGTAAAAAACAAAAACATCCCATAAAGTCACATCTTGTTGAATGTGTGTCATCCCCAGTGGTCGAGCAGTCGCAGCTGGAGGGTTTGGTCAGGGGAAAGGACCCGTCCACCTGGACCAGGTGAGGTGCACGGGGAAGGAGGAGTTCCTAGGCGAGTGTCCCTCTCTGGGCCAGAGCATCCAGGGCTGCAGACGCAGGGAGGATGCAGGGGTGCGGTGTGACGTCACGCCACGAGAATCAGCAGCGCAGACTAAGCCTGAAGAGCCGAGCTGTGGGCTGAGGAAGCTGGCCGAGGAAGATGGCAAGAGGAGGAATCAGGGAGAGGAAAACATACTCAGGTAGGGGGAAAAAATCAGGTAAAATAGAAGTAATGAGAATTTAAACCTGTTTCACTTCATTTCTCAGACCATTTTCTCTCAAATATTCTCGAAAATATTTTCATTTGTGGCTTAACTGGTTCAAAATATTTGGCTCACCTCCCAGCCCCGGTGGACTATTCATGCAACCTGTGGCCTCTATATTCACAGAAATCTCAGCACACAGCACATGCAGGACTTATAGGATTAATACTATTAAAAACATGTTTTGTAAGATGCTTAGTTTATAATAATTTGTATACAATTTATAAAAAGTAGAAAAAAGCTGATGGCTGAGTTATCTCTTTCTACACATCCAGTTGGTAAATTTCATATAAGACACACTATTTAAATTGCTTTAGCCTGCCTGCCTGCAAGCTGCTTTGCAACCCACCTCGACCCTGGTTCCTCTTTTCCATGGTGTGTCTGACTTGGACCTGCTGACCCGCTGCTCCTAGAGCACAGACATGTGAAACTTCTGCTTCTGAGTTGGAAAACATCACATATTTTGCGGTTATTTTGGTTTGACTGACATTTATATGTTGAACAAAAGTTAATTTGAATGGGCATCAAGATCAAAAAGAGAAGCAGGAAGGAGTTTTGATCAGTTCATTTTTCTTGCTCAGGACCACGTGGCCGTGGCAGGTGTCTGTGTGGCTTCGGTCTCAGGAAGAAGACAGCAGTCCTCTCTGCAGTGGCACTCTGATCAGCCCCTGCTGGGCCCTGACGTCTGCGTACTGTGTCACCAGGTAAATCCAAAGCAATAATTAATAAATCTACACTGCAGTGGAACCACTGAACGCAGTAACACACGAGTGTAAATCGGTTGCTTCTGCCTCTCTCCTGAAGGTTTGGCGGCGATCCGTCCCGGTATGTGGTGATAGTTGGGGGCTCGGAGCGGCGTCTCACTCCGGAGCAGGTGGTGGTTCACAGGAAGTTTAAGGGTCAGAGCGGAGGACATGATCTGGCTTTGCTTAAGCTACCTAACTCAAAGAATCACTGTGTGACCTTTGACCCCAACACCAATGCAGCATGCCTTCCTGCCGCTGACACAGACTCAGGGGGAAGTGCTCCATCTTCTTGTGTGGTCACGGTTACAACTGGCTGGACGGGTCCAGGTAGACAGTTTTATAAAGATAAAGTCTGAAAATATGTTTTAGATGAAACATCTTGGTGGAGGAGATCATACAAAAAAAAAAAAATACCAGTTTGTGAATAGTGTGTTTCAACACAGGTGCCCAAATCATTTGCAGAAGTGTAAGAATAACCTGGAATTGTGGAATTTTTGAGGTTTACTTTGACTAGTAAGTTTTATGCAGGGTGCTGGGCTACAAATCAGAAACACTTTCATTCTGAAAATCTGTTGGGTTATATCTGTAGTAACATCTTTAAGTCTGACATTCAACAAACAAACGTATAAAACAGTGAAAATCAGCAAATCTTCACATCAGTATTTTATAGAGGACACGATATAAATGAGACAACAGAGGAGCTGTACTAGGACCAGGACCAGAACCCCAACAATATGTGGCCGGATTGCTATGAAATTACTATGAAATTTAATACAGGTTTCCATTTTCCAATGGAAATGAGTCCAAATGACATCGATGAGTTCCTAACTTTTCCTCTGGCGCCACCATGTGGTTAATACATGCAGTGTTTGATGAAAATAGCCTTCAGTGGTAAATGATTTAACAGGAAACTGCATTTCATTTCATTACCTGTGATTTGATTTTGTTTAATTAACAGTGAAAGTGCTAATTGACCGGTAGGAAAATAACTGTAAATGAGCCATGAAGCGCTCTATGTTCATTTGTATCTGTTGTCTGGTGAAGCCAGTTACAGCAGCTGCTTGTAAATGAAAAAGAATTGTCTCAGTTATCATGCAGTAGAGCTAATTCATACTGACAAAAAAATGTGCAAAATGCACATCAATCATCAGGCTACGTAACACAAAAGGCAACAAAAAAACACAAAACATGATACACGCACATCTAAGCCCTCCCACAAGATGAATTTTAATAACTCTGGAGATCCCATCACGTTTCATCGTCTTTGTTCAAATACTTGTACAACAGTGGCATTTTCCATCAGCTGCTTCTGTACTTTCTGTACTAACTAAGCCTGTAAGCTTGTGTTTTTCCCCCCCCACATAATCACGGCTTCACAGAGCCGCTGTAATCTTTCTAAAAATGCTCTAATTTGCAGACTTTTCCAAAGCAGAAATATAAATATTGGATAAAGCCAGATTCAAAATTACTGTTTCGTTTTGTTGCGATATTTCGAACTGAAGGTCTTCACAAAGTGATTACATTTTTATGATAACATACAACAAGGAAAAATGTGACAATTTACTTTATGACAATGACTTTATGTTCTATTTCTAAAATCAGTTTATAAGTTATCGAATGTGGATGTGAGCGTGCTCTGTTGACAGCACTAATGAGTCCTTTGGTGTAACATGTTATACACCACGGCCCAAAATGAGTATAAAAACATGTTTATACCTGTAGCGTCGCCTTAATCAGCTGTTTGCTTTAATATTTGTAATCCTGTTCTCCTTTCTCTCTTCTTCTAGACTCTGTTCTTGCTTCCTGGGTCCCTCTAATGTCGTCATGGCAGTGTAAGAAGCGCTATGGCAACAGTTTCTCCAGTCACGGCACCCTGTGTGCTGGGAGTCCTCCAGACACCAGCCTCCTCCATGACGACAGTTGCCAGGGCAACTCTGGAGGCGGGTTAGTGTGTCAAGCGGAGACAGGTCGATGGATCCTCACTGGCGTTGTCGCCGGGGGTTACAGCTGCGCCGATCCCTCCTCACCTGCTCTCTACACACGAGTCAGCCGCTTCATCAGCTGGATTGACGAGGTCGTCAATGTGAGAGCACGCCCGGAGGCACCAAACGCACATATACAAGAAGATCTGCCACACAACGACATAACACACACGCACAGCGAGGGCAAAGATGCATCCTTCCACACGCATGGCAAATACACACATGATCAGCAGCCATCAAATGAAATCAATGAGATTAAACACACACACTCTCATCATTCACACACCAAAAACGAACACACACGCCGGGCGGAGGACGCAAACACACAAATTCTGGTCTGATTGAGGCCGTGCCGTTGGCTTACCACCTGTGCCATGTGACCGCCTGAGGAGGGTTAAAGGATGAGGAAAAGAAAAGAAAGATGCTCCCAAACTTCAGTCAGTGCAAACGGCCGTCAGTCAAATCTGAACTCAGTCTTTGTGAATCGCGGGTGTGTGCTGTGGGCAGGCTTTCCTGAGCTGTGCGGGTCATTTGCAGTGCTCCATGTGTGAATTTCAGCCTGTTTAGAGTGAAACGGGTCGACAGATTTATCAGCACGCTGATCAGGGCCTTTTACTGAAAATAAAAAAAATCTGAATTGCATGTACTTTAAGGAATCTACTGCTCGCGTAAAATATTCTGGGGAGAAAATTTTAAGACGGTCACCAAAGAATCTATGCTAATTTCACCTATTTACATTGTTTGAACTTAAGAAAAAGAGCAAAACATCAAGTACAAAGGCTGACTGACCATCACTGATGTCCCTTTGAGATGATTAATGTAGATAAACTCCAAACTCCTCGCAGCAGTTGAGGCTCGTCCCACATTAGGTTTTTATAAAAATCCAGATGTGGTTTTCTTTTTCAAACAGGGCTTCTCTCTTCAGGCTTATGTCTTATACCTTTACTGGTGAAAGTGCAGTTGTTCATTTGGACCCATGACTAAGCTACTTAACTCAGGACCATACCACTGATTTAGCAAGTTTTAGTGCATTTATTACAAATGAGGTCACTTTACATTACACACATTCTCCGTTAGCTTGTTTCTTATTTGGATAGATTAGCCTTATTTGTCCCTTTTAAAGCGCTTATTAATGCCTTACTGAGCCAATCTTCCTGTAATCTCCTTTGTTTTCCTCCCTTTCACCTCACCGCTCAACCAATCACGGTCTCTCCCTGATCCTGGTTGTGCCGATGGTGTCTTCCTGGTAAAATTGAGTTCTTCCTTCCCACTGTTACCAACATTGTACTTACAGGGGACTGTCTGATTATTGTAGTAAAAAAGGCTATTGCGTCAACTGTTCAGGAATTATTAATACAAAGTTATTGTACGATTGACTGACAAACAGTCTCATGACCAGATAGGGCAGTTCCCTAATTTTTCTATGATAAATTAAACAGATAAAAGATCTAAAGTTGATTTTAAGTGTTGACCCTGGATTTGGTAGCTGTTCACTGAAACACTTAAGGCACTTAAGCAATGAAAGTGAAGGTGACCATCATTGGGCTGAAGAACCAAAATAAACCCATCAGAGAGATAGGAAAATTTTTAGGACATTCTGGTTACTCTCAAGAACAACAAGGCCAGATTAGGCTTTGCCAGAAAACAGAGGGACAGATGAAACCAAGATTAACTTGTGCCAGAATGATGGGAAGACAAATGTATGAAGAAGGAGAGAAACAACTCATTATAAAGTCCTGTCAGAGCTTTGCAAGGAAGGAAACACAGCATTTGGTGTTGTCCATAGGTTTTAGACTACAGGCGGGGTTTTGATCCAAGAATTAAAAACCACCGCTATATTGAAAATATTGTTGGTTTGTCCAGTTAATATTTTTTAAAATGGCTGTAATTCCTAAAAAGTTAATGGAATACTTTTGTAAAACCCCTTGAATTAAAGCTGAGAGTCTGCACTTTAATCACATATTGATTGCTTGATTGAAAATCCAGTGTGTGCAGAGGCAAAATTACAAAATTACAAAGAAAAAGTCTTATTGTCCAAATATTTATGGACAGACCTCTATCTTAATGAACTGATGTAGTAGTAAAGTACAATCGTGCAAAGTAAGGAATTATTATGTGCTTTATCTTGATCAATGATATTTGCAGTAAGCTGCAAATATCACACAAACTCAGCTAACCCCTTACAAGCAATAGGAAATCAGAATAATTGAAATACATACGAGAAATTTAATCATTGCGTGTTACATTCTATGACAGAAATGTATACATTTTTCTATAATGCTGGAACCTTTAATAACAACAAAATGCATATTATTCTTGGTTAAATGAAATAAATTTTAAGAAATGGTTAAAATACAATTTTAAAATAATGCCAATGATTTTCTTTTGGCTGTGGCTAAAACCTGGGTAAAAAGAAAAATCCCTGCTAGTGTGATTAATGTGTTATTAATTAATGTTATTTCTGTGCAATGCAAAATCAAAATCCCTCACAGTAAATGTCTTATCTGTAGATATTTTCTCAAAGTAGTTGAGGGGTAATGCAGGTTGCTCATCCTATGATAACAGCATAGAAAAAGCAGCTTCAGGAGTCTGCTCATTGATTTCTGATGTCTGAGCAGGAAAACAAAGGAAACGGTGGCTGAATGACAACAACCTTGTTTAGAAATAAGTCCACAGTTGCATTAAGTGTACTGGACTCAGTTAAAGAGCTAAAATGTGCAAAAACATTGGTATGGTCCTTTAAAATTGTACAGGACTCTCCTTTTAAAGCCATTGGAAGCTGACTTTTGGGTCATAAATATCTTTTTGTACTGGGTCTAGATAGATAAATAGACAGGTCCTCAGATAGACGGATAGCTAGCTGCTACTTCTGCATTTAGATAGTACGTGTTCTGCATTCATTCTTGACTGAATTAGATAGCTGAGCTGGTGAAGTTAAACGTTGTCTGGTCTGTTGTTCTCTGAGCAGATGTGTGATCTGACCAGAAGATGGCGACATTGCTCTATTTTAACAGGGTCCATCAGGGACCCTGGTGGTTCTTTTTATACTGTTTATGCTGTAAGTGTATGGACTTGTGCTTAATATACTGTGAACCATTGTGTCGTGAAGCATCCTGTAACCTGCAACTCCAACATTTCTCCAAGTCTGTTGTTATAATCCTGTACATAAACTCAAGCCCTGCTACCACAGACTTGATGTTTGACCATGCAGATCCTGTTGGTTCATGTAAATACTGTATGTCTCTGGCTGGGCGATGAGGGCGCAGACAGGCTAAAGGGTTTCAGATGTACTCCTGCTTTACCTGTGTTAAGCCCATCAGCTGCTCCTCAGTGTAATGTGCTGAATCATGGTTGAGTATTAAAAATGTGTACCTGCTGAGAACAAGTCAGTGTTGCTGTCGTCTCTGTTTTTAGCACCAGATATTTATTAATTAGCTTTCCTGAACTCTGTTTTTCCCATGTGGCAAGAAAACAGGAAAAGGGCTGAGAAATGCAGTTCCTCTAATGACCACTTGAGGCTATGAAAGGGGGTGAATTAACATGTTTAGAACCTGAAACTGTGGTTTGGTTACTTTTATTGACTATTTTATTACTTAGCACTAATTAGCAGCTATGTCTCTATCCCATACACCCATACACAAAAAAATGTGGCCAAAATGCTAAAGTTCAAATTGCAAAAAATCTAAACTAGTGGCATTGTCCATCTTTTATTTACAGTGTATGTTTTCCATACTAGAAACATGGATTTTATAAACTGGGGGAAAAAAGTAGGAGATTGCTTACAAAACGTTTCTACCCTCCAAGTAATTGAAAAGTAAATCAGCTTAGCTGCTGCTCTCAGTCACCCATGAGTGCTGTTAATCTCTTCTTTTGTTGGAATGGGCTCCCCTCTGAAATAAAAGGGGATCAGAGGATACCCTTGCTGGACTGGATTGACCAGACTATTGAAAACTATAGAACAAGTGATTTATAACAAGTATGTGAGATGGTTTTGTTGAGACAAGGCTGATTATTTATAAATCTGACTAATGATGCTAATGATTTGAACAAGATGGGATGTGGTTATTGGGATACAAATTTGAATTTGGGCTGGGAATATTAGATTAACACTTGAATTAAAGTGTATAAAAAATATTTGCTTTTTATCTTTCTTACTGTTTGTCTTCTTGTAACCTTCTCTTCCTTTCCTTTCCCTTTATTTCTTTTATTTCAGACTTGGATGAAATACTACAATTTATTCTCATTTAAGGGTATTTATATCACAATGCAAAAAAAAAAAGTAGCTTAATCTGACTAACAGTTCAAAATAATAATTATTTCAATTGTACTGGGTCCTTTGCCTTAGCTCCTCTCCCTTTAAACTGGCTTTCTTCTGATTGGATGCCCCTCACAACCAGTCACACATTTGATCCCATCCCATTCCACCACATCCCAAATGCACTCTATTGTTTATAAAAGGATGGACATCTTTACTGTCTACATGTGTAAATGCAGTGATGGGTGGAGAAGCTATTTGATCAGCAATCAGTTGATAATGTGTCTGATGAGTGTATATATGATAGAAATGAAGGAAATTGTGATAAAACCCCTTCAAATAATACCAACTAAAAAACGGAATTTTCCAAGTAACACAACTTAAATTGTCTGATAAATCTGTCAAATTTAAGAAACAAATGGTAAATCTAAATATACATAAATAAATGGAATAATTTTCATCAACACTTTTGTATTCATACAGCCCTTTTTCATCCTCCTGGAGTTCGACATTCAACGTTTGCCTTCAAAGTGTTAATCTCATCTCCCTAAAACAGGGTCAGCAGCATAGCAGTATAAGCGGTGCTAATACTGACACAAACACCAGAGCAAAAGTTCAGACAGATAATGATGAGCTATAGAGAAACAGCACACGGTGGTGCATGCACATGGATAATTGCTGTGTCATTTTCTAATTTAAGCTTGCAGAGCACGTGTATGGGCTGCATTCATACCCTCAGGTGAGTGGATGCATCTTTGCGAGCCAGTGAATAGTGCTATGTGGGCCTTCGGTAGGATACAAGATAATGTGTTAGTTCACCTTTAACTGAAAGATTAGAGCCAAGTTAATCTGGCTTATTCAGTATGTTTGAGTATCAGGGCAAAGAAAACACGAGCTCGGAGATGAAAAACAAAAGCTGATATTGTTTTCCAGGAAGTAACATTGTGGTTTACGTAAGCTTGCCGCCATGGCTTCCTGCAGCAGTCTCTGGTGTGAAGAACAGTTTCAGTGCTCAACCTCTGAGGTCTTCACTGAGCCCATGTCTGTTGCAATGTTTCCTCAACTTCTGCGAGGCCTGCTGGGACAATAATGACCACTGCTAGTATGCACTCTACAATCAGGTCTCGGATCAGTTTAAAAGGAATAAAAGAAAGGAGTACAGACAAATCTGCCACAGCGAATGGAGGTGAAGCCTGCGAGGTCTGCACTTTTGCAGAATTTCTCCTTGAATGCCTGACATCTTCGTGTGAGAGTCACCTGGAGCCTCCACAGGGTTGAAGGCCTGAAGAGAAAGACACGCTGTGGACCACAGGATGCGCAAGAAGCACAGCGTTCTTCTGGACTTGCTTAGCAGGACGGATAAGGAGCGTGTTTGCAACCTGAAGTCGGCAAAGACGAGACTCACAGTGTTGTTGGAGATAGAGATGATTTGGAAGAAGCTGAGGTCTTTAAAGCCCAAAAGACTTGAGGGGTTACTGAGTTTATCAGGTGTAGCAAATGAAGGTTACTGTTCAGGAAGGTTTTACAAGTGCAAATGAAGGAAAATAACAAATGGGAAACTGGCATTAAAGAGTCTGCAGGGAGGGAGATCAACTGAACATGGACACAAAGAAACAGAGCAGGGAGGTGGCTGCAAAACCAAGACTGTTCCACCAGTGTTCCCCTTCCCATGGACACTGAAGAAAGCTGGGCTGTTTTTTTGGAGTTTCATATCTACTCATTTGCTAGACTTTGAATGAAGAACTCGACCCATATTTACCCTGTAGCACATATCCTATGGCTATAATCCTTGTAAAAGCTGAATAACAAGATATATTCTACACATTAACAAGATTAAGGTTCAAAAGTCTGCATTTCAGTACTGTCAGACTTAAGGTGATACAAACACTTTACATTTTAGTAGACTAACATCGTGGCGTAGTTCTTCTACACAAGAATAAACACCTGAGAGGATATACAGTATCGGGGTGCTGTGTGCAGGATTAACGCAAAATAAACTACAATGCTGATGCTCATGGTTGCATGATGCAATGGTCTGATTCGTTGTTAACAGTTTGGGGCTTCAAGGACTTTTGTAAAAGCTTTATGAGACAAAAGATTTGGAGTGAAAAGTGTGAAGATACTGAATTTATTCTAACACACACAAAAAACCCTCTTAGCTTTGCTGTTTCCTGTGATAGCCTTTGAAACTTTGCTTTTTCTACTGCCAGAGACATTGAAATCTATAGAACTCTGCAACAGCAAAGACAGTGGTACAAGTTTAACTTTTAGGGGTAAAAAAGATTTTAAAAACATTATTTTGGGGAGAAGTCAGCAAACCTTTTAAGTGGTTTTTGTCAGATTTCAGTTTTTATGTCCCTGTAACTGTCCCCAGTAAATGCTCTGAAGTGTTTTAAGATGGCTGGACTTTGGGCACAAAACATCGATGGACTTTAAAACCATTTTGACCTCATAGATGTGCCGACTTTTGGGACTTGCAGCTGTCAGTGAGCACAAATATTTCACCTGGACACTTGATGTTGAAAGCCGGGACATTTGCTCTTTTCTTACCGTTATTGCGGGGTCTGTTGTGTCTCTGTGTCATTTGAAAATCAGCCCATTTTTTCCAGTTTTGCAAACTAACCAAATAAACTCACAGTGGATAGAATCTGTGGGCTGTATCTGTGACTCACTGGTGAGTTTCTTGTGGTAGTGACATCAGTGGTTCCCACCTTAGGCTGAGGGATTTTGTTTGTGCGAGCTTGACAACAACCGAAATGGGTGGAACGGGTTTGTGGACTGGATATCGACACACCTTGGTGGAAAATGTGTGATTTTGAATGATGTTTTTTAAGTAATTACAAGCGTTTTGTGGGATCACCTTGCCACAAAAGCTGAGCATGATTGGAAAGACTTTTACAAACTCTGAGATGAAAGAATGAAAGACAGGGAAAAGTCCTTTAAGACCTCAGCAAAGTCAAAAGTAATTTACATTCAGGAGACTTGTTCTGGCTTTTCTTCTAATTTCATTGGCACTAAAAAGTCAGAGGTCAGAGAGAGCTAACAAGACACATTCCCTCCAGAGTTCCTCCCTTTCTGTGTCTTTGATAAAGTAAGTATAAGTGTGGAAGTTAACCAACTGCAGAGCTCTTCTCATTAATCACACAGAAAGCAAAGGAACCAGGGGGAGCTGTCCTACATCCCAGATTCACACACACACACACAAGCCAGACCCTTAAAATAACCGGGACCATCATAAATAACAGCACAAAACCTTTTTAAACGAAGCTGAAGCATTACTCAACACTTCAGTGTTCGGCTCAAATAAAACCACTGGAAGACGGTAAAGGCTGAAGTGGTGAGAAGGGAAGATGCACGAGCTGCTGGGCAGCGACTGCTTTAGCCTGCATGTATGTTAATGGCCTGCAGGCTTTGCAGTGTTACTCGGGGCTTAATCTGAATTCGTGATGTGATGACAGTCCT